>JARJLF010001069.1:0-103979 GCA_029378395.1 Mycena leptocephala | reverse complement strand
TTCAGTTGAATGCGCAAACCCGTCGCTGCCCGTGATCTCTACAGAGATCATCGCGCGTGTTATTCCGTCGGAAGAATCTGAGCCGTTTACCGTTACCCCAACTGTTGGCACCCCAAAAGTGTTTTTGCATCATGACCGCAGCATAAGCCCCAGTCAAACGATATTCAAACGCAATTCAGAACGATACATGGGAATCTCAGAAAAATAGACGAGGTTGAGGAACGAAGGACCTCTACAAATATCTCCTTGCCTCAGGAGTTCTGCATAAGACTAAGTCCAGTTGAACGAACGATGCCGAGATGGCCGAGCCGACGGGGGCCGCAGCCAAGCACGCGCATACAGCCGCCCCAGAAACTGCCGCCTATCAAGTTAGCCGGAACCTCGTCAGCGCACCAACGCGCGATACATATACCAAGTAATGTCTGCTCCGACTCGTATCCAAGCTCGAACTGCCACAGTGCTCGCTCTGCTGCGCTCCCCGACGCTCGAGGCTCTACTCTCACGCCCAAATATGCTGGCGCTCCTCCAGGCGACGCCGACGGCCCTATTCGCTTTCTTGCGGCAGGCGGTGCGCGTGGCACCTACGACGGCGAAATATATCGCGATTCTGCTCCTCGTGCTCAACGCGAACTCGTTCCCACTCGTCTGGCACGGTGCGTCCTTTCCTCTCTTTTTTTCACGGAAGAACACCGTCTCGAAGGAATCGAGGCTGACTTTTTCGTAGTTCGTGTGTGGAGCGCAGCGTTTGAGCTGCGGGGTGCACTTCTGTGGCACAGACTCACGCACTTTTACCTAGGGAAGGAGGCGAAGAAGGCGGCCCTGAGGGGGTGGTATGAGGCGCACCTGCCGATTGGGGTGCACCCGTTCCGCACGGTGTGGACGTATGAGCGCTTTGTTGGTGCGTCCTTTTCCTTCATTTTCTCTCTCCCATCCCTCTTTTCCATTTCTCTTTGCTCTGCTGTCGATGCCAGGACGGCGCGCAAATAGCGGGATCTGCGTCTTGATGTCATATGGTATTGAAGTCAATGCAATGCTGACTATCCACACGCAGGCTTCGACGACTCGGACTTTAACCTCCACATGAGCAACTCCTCGTATGCCATGGCCCTCGACTCGGCGCGCTTCCGCCTCGCGCTCGCCACGTTCCCCAATATCTTCCGCTGCGGCGGGTGGGTCCCGCTTGCCGGTGCGTCTCTGCTGTCTCGACCATATTGTTTCGTTTACTGACTTGCTTGGATCTTCCGCATCTCCTCTTGTATCTTCCTCATCTCCTCGACGTTCTCCCCCGCTATTTACGCACCCTCGCCGCCCTATCTATTCGCCTCGCCTCGAAATGAACGAACGAACGAACGATCAGCCACGCACTTCCACTACATCCGTGAGATCCCGATGCTCACGCGCTACGAGGTGCGCACCACGATCGGTGCGTGGGACGAGAAGTGGGTGAGTCGAGGTTCCTCTATTATCTCGTTTTCCCGCAGTTGTGGTCTTCCGTTATTTTTTCTTGCTTTGCGTCTTGTTTCTCCCCCATCCTTTCGCAATTCGCACCCCTTCTTACCGTACCTCATTCCCCTTCCATCCCTATCCGACGAATAAAACCCACACTGACCCCACCCCGCGCAGATCTGGTGCATCTCCCGCTTCGTCAAGCCGCCCCCAAAATCGAAATCAAAATCAAAAAAATCCACCACAAAAGCGGAGAACGGCATCGCAGACGCCATCGCGCTCGCCAACGGGGTCGCGCTCGCCTCTGTGCATGCTCAAGAAGGGGAAACACTCATCCCTCTCTCAAGACGCCCGCGACGCCGCTGGGCGGGATGAGTGGTGGGCAGACGCCGGTTGATAATGTTAATGGGAATGGGGTGAGTGAACCCGACAAGGTGGCGCAGGCCTTACTTCAGAGGGCGGCGAGGGCGACGGAGGAGGATGGGGCGGTTTTGTATAGTGAGTGCCTTGTTTTCTCTTCCCATTTGGTGTATATCTGTTTGTTTCCGTGCGGGGGGCTCTGCGCTTTATTATTTTGCTTGCTCCGGCGCTCTTGGGCACGCCTTGCGTTCTCGATTCACTGTTGACTTTCGTCCCTAAATCATTTCTTTTATCCTATTCCTTCTCCTCTCCTCGCTGCTGTTCTTCCCATACTAACCCCCACCTCCCCAGCCATCGCCGTCTCCTAGCTCTGCTACAAACAAGGCCGCATCACCGTCCCCCCCGCAGTCGTCCTCGCCGCGAACGGGTTCCACGCCGCCTCCGCCTCTCCCCCGCCCAAAAAATTTCCCTCTCCTCCTTCTCGCACGCGCGCTCAGCCAACCCGCCCCCGCCGCACTGGCCCGCCGTACGCCAGCTCACGTCCTCCATGCCCGCCCTCGCGCGGTTCTACGCGGGCGGGTGGCGTGGGGTGCCCGAGGGAGAGAGGTGGTGGGAGGATGCGTTTAGTGCGTGTGAGGGGGAGAGGAGGGAGAGGTTAGTGCCGTTTGTGGGAACCCATTAAGTTAACACTTGTCAGAATCAATTGCGCTATGGTGCGCTCCTCAAGGCCTTTAGCAAGTCATTCAACACCTCAATGCCCTCAGGACACCTCGACCCTTGACTGAAAGACTCCTTCAAGACCGCTTTGCAGTGGCAAGAAATTCGACGCCTTCAAGAACTCGATAAGCAAGATCCCTCGGGTGTCGTGTCTACTCGTCGCAACAATTTGATGCTCAATACCTGTTCACTGACATCGGCCACACGCAGCAAGACCCTTCACGGCTTTCTAACATGTAACCAAATCCCGCAAGTCATTCAATATCTACTGCGACTGGGTTTGTATCGACTGAATAGTGCAACAGCAAGTATTTTCCAAGCACCGCCTTACCTTGTTCATGTTAAATATGTAGCTGGAAGGTGCGTACCGGTAACCTATGGGACCCATCACAGGGCGGGCCGCACTTCCAGGTCGTGATGCTCGCGCTCGAGCAGTACGCCACGCGCGCGAACTGTGCCGGGCGCTGGAGCGTGTTGTTCACCATGTCCAAAGAAACGGGCGTTGGCGCCCCCGTCGATGCGCCGAGGCCGGAGATCGGGTGTGACAGCGCACCAGGCAGGACGGAGAGGTGCGGAATTATAGTCAGGGCGAACATTTTGAAGTGAATGGGATATGGGATATGGGAAAACGGGATAGAGAATTAAATTGGTGCTGCCAGAATCAAGTAAGAAGAAAAAAACAGGGACCCGGAGTAGAGGAGCAGGAAGGACCACGGCGGTGCGTGGCTTGCCGTGTCCATTTATAAAGAAACAAAATGCGATCTTCGAAGACAACCACAGCGCGCGCAGTTGCCCAGCCAACGGACGGTTATCGTTGACTGCACCCCACGCGAAATCAGCTGCAGATGTTGTGGGCATGATGCCGGCTGGGATCGAGGTCGATGCCGGACATACCTTTCGAGTCCCCCTGGCCGATTGCTTGCTTGTACCTTTGGGTGGATCCACACAAAAGACATGCAAGATACACGCAAGTCCCGACTCGTAAGCTGGGGGTGCATTGGAGACCGTAAGGACTAGGATGGAAAACCGGCAATTGGTGGCCGCGAGACATGACTTAGTAATGCTTCAAGAATATTTTTGCTTTGAAAGGACATGAAGGAATAACGCGTCGACTGGGCGGCCGGTCGGAGCGATGATCCGAAGTCTCAATCGGGACGGTAAAGGAAGTTTCCTTCCGGCTTACCAGGAGATCAGCATAGGTATGCCCGATCACTGCGCGGACGGATGTGGCCCGAAAATGTGGCCTATATCCGTTCATAATGCTGACTATGTCCGATCTGATGGAACTCGCTGATGATTTATGAAAGGTAACCGTATCTCCTCATTCAATTTGACATGGCCCATGTCAAATGTGCCGTGTAATATTTAGAACCAATTCGTCACCTTATCAAGCTGCGAGAGCGAGCGTGACAATGACCAAAGATTTGTCAGACCCCTGGAGCGTCTCCGGTATTTTCGAAAATTTTCCTTCTGATTTCCCGGTAATTTGGACTTTCGCGCTCCATTAAAGAACTCGTACATGTACAGGTTTTTGCGCCCTGATCTCCATTGATTTTGGCTAAATTCTGCCTGGAAACTTGCCTTCCGCGACGTAAATATGATAAAAATGGGTTCGACAACGGAATTCCCTGCCTCTGAGCTCACGAGTAACCGCCTTCGTGATGAGTGATAAGGACCAAATTTCGTCGCCGTCAACCCGCCCCTGTGATGCGTGACTGATGAGTTTGGAAGAGTTGAATGAAAACATACAGCATGTCCGATCCCGGTGCATACGCTTGAGTCCAACTTGAGTCCTGAAATTTGTGATGTCCCCATGTCCAAAAGGTGCGGCCTCCCTGCGAAGAAAATCATCTAAGATCATGTATGTAACCTTGATTTGATCAACCTATCCCTATCGTCAGCCCAAAATGCCAGCCATCGTGGCTCAAGGTCCGATCCATTTCGCTGACTGTTTGGGCCGAAAAATGACCCACCCGATCGTAATGCGAACACAATTTAGCCAAAATTCGTGAACAGAAACGGCCAAAATGGATCGGACATATCAAGGCATATGCTGATCTCCTGCTTCAACTAGCGCTGTATGTAATCAGACCGCTTTCTAGATCCGATCCCCGTGAACCCCTCGAATGGAAAACACCTTGACAAACTTGGCTTTTATTCCGCGATGCAACACAGAAACATGTCCTTCAATATGATACACTGGGAAGAAACCACTGCATAGGCACGACAGATACAAAAACAGACACGGGCATCACAGAGATTAATTACGGACTGAGGAGTTAGCATGCCATCAGGCGAGCAGACTAGTCCCCAGTCTTACGAGCTATCAGCTGCCAACTCGTTCTTAATATCCCCGTATCGAGACGGCTTACACATTATAAATTAACTACACCTGTCAGGGTCTTTCAGGCTTTACCCATTACCACAATGCCCAACCAACCCACTGCCAACCAAATTCGGCTGAACAATATTACCGCGTGTTTGACTGTCACTGTCGATACATTAGACATGATGGCGAACAACCTCAAGGTCCCTTTTGTGGAGGTCATGTCCACAACAACGCAGTCACTCTTGACACATGTACTGGTAAGCTTTCAGGCATCCTTTATGGTGGTGGAACCTCATCGACGGAGTCTAGGGTGTCAAGCAAAACAAGAGTGACTGTGCTCAGTTGCTGGAGCAGACTTGCGGACTGCTCAATGCAATTATCATTGTTCATGTAGGAGCAGACACAGGGGGAGAATTACCACCAACGCTGTTGAATCATATTGGGAAATTCACAGAGTACTTGCATTTTATAAAGACTTTCTTTGTCTCTGACCACCTTTAGAACACTGCACAAGATCCATACCTTCATCGAGGCCCAACAAAATCGCAGCAAGCTCAAACGGTTTTTGGGTCAGGGAGATATGACCACGCTTCTCAAGGACTGCAAGACAGGGCTGCAACAAAGTCAGGAAGTTTTTCAGGTGGGCCATATAATTGTCCTCGCAACAACGAACTCAAAGGGCAAATATGTAGATCAAGACAGCCAATCTACTCACGGATATTGCAAAGATGCAAGAAGATGCACAGAACAGACACTCAGAAGTGCTCAACATGATTGATTCCATGTCAGATGCAACTCATTCAGATAGAGTATCCGATGTAGGGAGCTTATACTGTTTTTGTGTTACCAGGATAACATTTTGTGCAGATAAGCACAATCTATTCAGGTTCCCCACAACAGGTAGGTGTTTTATCACAGTCTTTGATAATGGGACTGAGGTCTTGTTCGTAAGCTCCAATTCCATGACCATGTTACCATCGGAGCCTAAAATATTCCATGGTCGCGACAAAGAACTTTCAGACATTCTGAAATTGTTTGGCCCCAGACGCCCCAAGGATAGCGATTCTAGGTGCTGGTGGAATCGGGAAAACCCAGCCTTGCCAAAGTGATAGTCCATCACCCTGATATTGCAGCAAAATATGAGCAGCATCGTCATTTTGTGGCCTCTGACTCTGCAACAAACCAGATGGAACTTGCTGCGCTCATAGGAGCCCATGTTGGGCTGAAGCCAGCGAATGACCTTACTCGTCTTGTTGTCCATCATTTTTCAGGTGGTCCGAAGAGTCTGTTGATTTTGGATAATCTTGAAACATCATGGGAACCGACTGAGTCCCGCGAGAAAATTGAAGAGTTTTTGTCTCTGCTCACAGATGTGGAGCATCTTGCCCTGATAGTAAGTGTGGAATCTCTTTGTCATGGGTCATGCACTCATGGTATGTCAGATCACAATGCGTGGATCAGAAAGACCGGTAAAAGTCCGTTGGACTCGACCATTTCTGCGGCCGCTGAACCCGTTGGCACCGGAAGCAACTTTAAAGACATTTCTTGATATTGCAGATGACAGGCATGACCCGATCGAGGTTGATAAAGTTCTGGCCTTGACAAACAACATGCCGCTTGCAATCAATCTTATGTCCCACTTGGTCGATTCAGATGGCTGTGCCAATGTCTTGTCCCGCTGGGAGAGAGAAAAAACATCCATCATGTCTGAGGGCTATGACAGAAGATCTAATTTGGATTTATCCATCTCACTTTCCCTATCAAGTCCCAGAATAAACTCTGTTCCTCGTTCACAAGAGCTCTTGAGCCTCTTGTCGATTCTCCCAGATGGACTCTCGGATGTGGAGCTGGTTC
This sequence comes from Mycena leptocephala, assembly GCA_029378395.1. NCBI lineage: Eukaryota > Fungi > Basidiomycota > Agaricomycetes > Agaricales > Mycenaceae > Mycena > Mycena leptocephala. The sequence goes on along the minus strand of JARJLF010001069.1, from coordinate 97,273 downwards.
AGAGTAAACTTCCAGTCGATGATATTTTCAGCTGTAAAGCAGCATTGGTTCGTACTGCGCTGGCTTACAATGATCAACACAAACGGCTGAAAGTATTGGTGCCTATTCGGGAATATATGCAGAGAATATATCCCCCCAGAGAGCACTTTATCCAACCACTTTTTGAATATTTCCACGAGATCCTGAAGCTCTACCAGGAATACCACGGAACTCAATCTGTATCTGCAATAGTTGACCGAATATCATCGAATTATCTGAACTTCCTGAATGTTTTGCAGAGCAGGCTCCAACCAGGTCATCCAGACCTTGCAAATGGCATTTACTGCATATGTTATTTGAATCAATTCAGCCGGTTTGTTGGACATGGGTGTATCCCCCTAATTGTCCAGACTTGCAATTTTCTCCCACTGCTTTTCGACTATCGACTGTCGGTCTATTTGATTGCCGAGTTAATTTATTCGCTGAGGCACTATCCAATTCCAAATCCCGATACTATGGCCTCCAAAGCCTTAGAGCACTTGAAAGGCATTACTGATACAGATCTTGAATGTATGTCTCTCACTAGGCTCGTTTACTCGAACTAACCCGAATATCTTAGGTAGATTCTACATAGCCATGTCAGACTATTCTTGTGAATACAAGTTTGACTTGCCAGCAGCCGTCAACTTTGATGAAAAGGCCATATCTTTGGCCACTTCAACCGGAAACACCAGATTACAGGCTAATGCACTGTACAACCTGGCATGGAAGAAATGGCAGCTTGGTCTTTACTCTGAAGCGCGATTACATGCATCTGAATCGGCGAGACTGGCCAGATTGTTGGGAAATATGAAGCAAGAGGCAGATGCTTTATGGACTCAAGCTACTTGTTTGGTTGCACTGGGTAATTATACGGAAATCATCCTTCCGCTAAGCAGGGCGAGGGATCTCCTATCCATTGTTGGCATGGCTGGCGGGGCCACAGATCGTGGTATCATGATCTGTCAAGCAGCTGTCCACAAGTTAAAATCAGAATATGCTGAAGCCCACAATATCCAAACTCAAATTCTCCAAGCTGCTCTGGACCAGGATCCCTATGATCATGGTTTCGCTTTACTTAACATCGCGGGGATCGAAATATCCATGGGTGCTCCAAAGGATGTCGTGCAGACAAATCTTGAAACAGGAAAATCAATATTGGATACTATTGGGAAGCCTGGCGCCCGTATAACAATGATTTATGATTATTTCCAAGGGAATCTCAATCTGAGGGAGGGAGATATATCAGGAGCAAGAGAATTGTTGCGTAAATCCCTCAGATCATGCTGGGCGAGGGATTCAGAGTGTGTAGCCTCCTGTCTGGAGATCCTTGGCGACATCAGTCGCTGGGGTATTGCACATTGTGTATCATCCTGGACAACAGTATTCCTCGCACATTCACTCAAGGTCAAAGACAAGCTTTCAATCTATAAAGCTCTTCAATTTCTAGGAGATGTCTTCCTTATTGAGGATGAAACAGCGACAGCCATTGGTCTCATCACTGTTGCCCTCGAAGGGTTTACCGAGATGGATGTGCATCGGAATAGGGCTGAATGCATCCTTCGGATCGGAGACATTTCAAAGGAACATGGTGACCTTGTCAAGGCTGCAGACCTGTGGAAAATGGCAAGACCGCTGTTTGAACGATCATCCCAAGCCCAACAGGTTCAAAATATTGACGAAAGGCTCGCGAGCATCAATTAAGATGTTCTGGAACTACACAGAGCCAATTTGGCACACCTGGGAGAGCTCAATGCCCCGTCTGGTGTAAACAAGGACATAGATGATCTGCCTTGGAATGAAGCACTCAATGTGGGGGACTTAGTTGACAGCAAGAGGAGAGTGATCTGATCTCATTGTGGGGTTTCTGGATGTTGATAATATCATATGCTTGTATTGTATGTTCAGGACTGAATTGTAGTTGTGATGAAATGGATAATAGTTTATTCACAAAACCGTAAATAAATAAAAAAGAGAAGAAGAAGAAAAGGATGACACACGGAGAAAGAATCGATATTCAACTGCACACGCAGGCCAATTGCACAGCGCGAGAAGTGTCTGCCTGCGGCATTGGGCTCCCACTAGGTTTTGCCATCCCGGGCAGATCGGTGATGTCCCCAATGTGCTAGACTGATCATCATTATTTCATTCTGCAGACAGAGACCATCATCTTCAACACAAATACTTAGAGGCCGAATGCCATATTATCTAGGTTTTTGCGAGAACATAATGCAGAGTGACATATGATGTGCAATGGATTTCAATATCTTGCGCCAGACGAAGTCCACCAGTGTTCGAGGTGTGTTTATCCACCGGATTGGAACCAGAGTAGATTTGAGATGACACCAAAATGAAGGGACTGCAGAACCTGTGTGCTGTTTGGAATTGGGGGGAGTGTAGTTCTCATTGAGTAACTTTCGACCTGTTCATCAAGACGATTTGCGGAAGGGCGGTGAAATTTTAGACGAAAAAAAGGTCAACCGGTGCACAGAATAAGAATGCTAGACTATTAAGTACAGCCGTAATTCTCCAAAGGAGTTTCCGGATCTCATTGATGGCAAATGCACTGACAGTAGTTGAATAAGTATATTCCGGGTCCTGAGAAGATGCGGGTTTCACCTGCCCCCAGATCATCGCGCGTGTTATTCAGTCAGAGGAATCTGGGCCGTTTACCGTGACCCCAGGCCCTAAAAGTGTTTTGGATTGCATGACAGCCGCAGTGTAAACCCCAGTCGAACGAAATTCACAGCGATACGTGAGAATATGAGCAAAATTAGACGAGGTTTGAGGTAGAAGAACTCTAGAGGGTGTCTACACGTTGTCTACACGCCTCCCATTGGCCTTCGGAAATCCGGGATAGGATCTGTTGAACTTGAAGATGTCGAGATCCCCGAGCTGATGGGGTCGCAGCCAAGCAGGCACATGCAACGGCACTCAAAAAAATAACAACTATAGCGCGCTGTTGCGGCAGAGCCCACTAACTGGTTTCTAACCTACAACACATTGACCATGATTTTCTTTCGTGGCTAGTCCACAGTCGCTCGAACAATATTCCAAACTCGAGTATATATAGTTCTGCCGTAAAATCACAGGTATTGTAGGTACCTATATGTGAGACATAGGCACGGACCGCACGGTGTATAGGAAAGGCACCAGGCCAGAAAAATGTCGGGGACTATGGTAATCCCATTACTTGCCGTACTTATAGAGATAACGGCAGTGGCATCGGAATCTATAGGACAAGCATGTTCATGCACACAACCGTACTCTGTGAAAGGGATACGCACCTTACCAGACTCGCGCAACTCTGATGTAAGCATGCTTAAGTAGGGCACAATTGTGAGTAATTGGTTGCGAGAATCGAGTTACATGCTGGCGGGCCGTTGATAGTTCGGTGCCTCCAAGATGCAACATGAGGATCAGGTGTACTATTGGGGATGCCTTGGCCGAAGGAAACCCAATGGTGACGAGATTTAAATTTTCTTTTCTTCTTTCTCTGTAAACTTGACGAGGCTGATTAGGCAAAAGAAGCAGGGGGATCTTGAGGGGATGGCTCAGGGAGTGTGAAGCAAAAAAAAAATGGCAGCCAAGAGTCTTAACGTTGCAGTGACTTGAAGAAATTGAAGTTGCTGGGCGTGACAGCATTTCCAAGTTGATGTTGTCTTGCAAAAATGAAGTACAAGCCGTCCTGGCTAGAACAAGGAAGGAGGCTGATGAAGAGCTCCCGATTACCGTTGTCGGCTGTAGTTGAAATCTCCACTGTTGCAGAGTTGTATGGCTGACCTATAAAAATTTAGCCACATTGGTTTCAGTTCCACCGTGGTGTTATTTTATTGTAGATTTCACTGTTTGTCAATATACGCCCACAGCCCCGCTTACAAACTAGATTCCTACCTTTGACACTCATCTGTGCCAGCCAGTACGCGCCATCTCCCAGTTTAAGACTTCAGTGCTTCTAGGTACCCCCAATGAACTACCAAACCACGACATAGTGTATTCTCGGATACTCTGCCTCACGACAACTTACATAACATATGGCTACCCATAGTATCCACACCATCCACGTCTCAACCACCCCATCTCAAACATCATTTCTTCTTCACCTTTCCATTCTGAAAGCGACTGTCCACCAACCCTGTTCAAAGGCCCGCCTCCCATGCGTCAAATCCTTCCACACCACAGGCTACCCTATTCAGCACAGGTATCCCCACATTGGGAAAGGAAAGTCACTGTGGAATCTCTTGCTCGGGAACAAATTCTTTCTGGCAGTTCGAGTCTCGGAGCTTCTATAATGAGGTTGAAGCGAGGGCGACCTATTCTCTCGGCCCTTTGGATTCACAGCACACAAAATTCTCAGCATTACCCTTGGAAACAGCACTATCTCCCCGAAGATTTGACTGTCCAGCGCTTAATGTCATGAAATCATCACAAAGTCTGCGCATTTGTCCACTCATCTGGACAATTGTCTGTGAGTTTAGCTCTCGAGATGGTTCATGGTATTGTTCGTGGCATGTGCACAACACCCTCTCTGATCTGCTTTCTGTGCCGTGACTGCAATGTTTTACTGACTTGCTTCAATCTAGGTCCATTTGGTTTATTCAAAATCTATGTTGAGTTCTTCGAATGTGTTCTCTATTCCCGAGTCATTTGAGAAACACACTTAGATCAGATATTCTGTAATGGGCTTTTGCAATGAGAGACTTTAATTGTTCTACCCTCCCAACCAACTAAATCCACAGCCATATCAAGTGGAACTGCCACCCAGGATCCAAAACAAATCCTCTAACTCGGGGCCGAAGTCTACGTATCACAGGAACCTCATATTTATTATATATACATCTAAGATCGAAGGTGCTGCATGCCGGGATGGGGTTGCAGCCTATCGAAGTTGCCGGCCATTCAAGTTGCAACCCAAGAAATACACCAAGATCCAAGTTGCATCATGAGAGGCTGCAGTATGTCACGCAGCCTGAAGGTGCATTTGCCGAGTTGTTGCATTTCAAAGTTGTCAATTCATCAATTTGTATGCCATCCAAGTTGTTGCTGCATTTCAATCTCTTTCTCGAGTTGCCAGAGTTGCTCATTTTTGCTGTTATTTGCCCGACATGCAAAATAAACTTTTTGCACACTACTTATATCGCCCATAGTGGGGAATGGACAGTGGAGCCTGTGGAGGCGAGTCCGAAAGAGAAAGGTTGACGTTCAACTCTGTTGTGCAAAAAGAGTTCCTGACTAGAAGAATCAATGATACAATCAACCATCGCCAAACATTGCCCATAAGGAAGGTAAAGGAAATATTTTAAAAACGACAGCTATGAGGATCGAAACCACGACCTCCTGGGTAGCCAAACACGACCAAATGTCTCAAATTTGGCGGAGAGCTGAATTAGGGCGCCACAGGACCCACTACCTAAAGTTAGTGGGCATTAGCACTTGGTGGGATATTTCTGTGATGTTCTTTCAGCATGCAAAGGACAGCGCTGAGCAATTCTACCCCCATAGATAAATCGGTACTTGCGAGTTTGCGCTCGTTTAACCGTTATCACCACAGTGACCGGGACGCTCACCTAGTGTTGTGCTGGCTTGGGCTTGAAGCCAGAAGCCAAACCAGCCAAGCCATGGCTTCACAGAGCCAAGCCAAGCCTGCGATGTGGCGTAAGCTGGCTTGGGCTTCTGGCTTGAGGTTTCCCAAGCCAAGCCAGGCCATGAAGCCAGGACTTGAATTTGTACCCTCAGGTGGGTGATTCATAGGTATAATTCGGGTTGAGAATACATTCGAGTGGACCCTCATATCCATTGGTTCGTTACTGTCTGATTCCAAGTCGATCTCTGGCACCAATGCAACTTCGGTCCAAATCGGGACAACCGCGTTGAAATGTTCAAGTTGGAATTGGTGAATTATAGGCGGCGATTCATTTGAATTTCGACCGCATTTCGTTATTTCAATAGTCTGATGATAAATAGTTGCGCAGAAACCACTCACAGCGGCTCACCCAACGCTCATCAAATTCAGTGTACTTGTCACTGTGACATATGGCCCGGCCCTATTACCGTTTGACTCGGTGAGTCACGGAGATTATAAGTAGAAAAGAACTTGGTTCCGTGTTCAGCTTAACCTTCCTCGACATTAGGGGTCACGTCGCCCACCGAAAGCTTCCCCCGCCAACGCCGACGTATGTCACCTATATGTCACCTTCTTAATGCTGATGTGCCTCAGCGGTGTTGATTGGTCAACGTGTGCTTCCGCTGTTCGAGATTACGATAGCAGTATTGTGGAAGCATGGAGGAGAGGCATGGACAACCGCATTACATTTGTGAGTCTGCTTGAAATTTACGTGACTCTGATGGTTTGGTTGACACTTTTGAAGGCCGCCCTTTTCAGTGTCGTCGTTGCCGCCTCCTTGAGCGGATCGTACAAATGGCCCCAGCATACGGCATTCAGTAAAACCGCCCTATCATCAACGCCGCATTCTTCTCAAGCCTGATCATCTCTTTGAAGGCAGTTGTAATGGCTACTCTCGTCAAAAAGTGGCTGGTCGAATACACTTAGGGGACTTACGAGCGGGTTTCAATTGCTAGCTCGTTGAACCGTTACTGTATTATTTCATTCAATCGAACCCATTCATAAGCCACCAGCCACCATTTTGCGCAACGCAAAAGCTCCGATGGCTGCTGCGCAAACTCGCTAATATGAGCAAAATTAGACGAGGTTTGAGGTGGAAGAACTCTAGAGGGTGTCGACACGTTGTCTAGACGCCTCCAATTGGCCTCCGGAATTCCGAGATAGGATCTGTTGAACTTGAATATGCCGAGATCCCCGGGCCGATGGGGCCGCAGCCAAGCAGGCACATACAGCGGCACTCAAAAAAATTAGCGCTTGGTAGGGCTGTTGACCGTACCGTATACGGAGACGGCCGTCAATTTGACGGGTAATTACGGCTGAAACCGTACCGTATCCCGTACCGTACAATAAGAATCCAGAAGGCTGACGGTACGGTACGGGTCAAAAACGGCCGTATACGGCAGACGGCGTGATTTTTTTCTTTTCTTTGGAGCACCGCAGAAGATCATACAAGTACGCTACATTCCACGAGTCATCTCCTCGATGGCCAAACGTGCAAGACGGAGGCGCTGCTTCACGATCATCAAAGTCCAGATCGTCTCCGGTTTCAAGCTGGCTCGGCGAAGAGAAATGGTGTCGCGGCCACCGGAGAAGATGCGCTCAACGGCAACGGCAGAACCTGTGCAGATGTGCTTGTGAGCCGAACCAGCTCCAAAGGAATTAGACAATCACGTACCAGGAATTGTGAGAATATCCCGCGCGAGACAGAAAAGGTTGGGGAACTGAGCACGAAGCCCAAACCACCACTCGATTGGATCACAAAGATCGAAATCTTCGCACGGGAGCTTGTAGTATTGTTGAAGCTCGTCAATGACTGCGCGATCCTTAACGCGATAGCGGGCAGCGAAGTCTTTCTGCGGGGAGCCTTTTTGCTGGAATGACGACAGTTCCGGGCGTTGAGACTGATGTACGGGGGTCTTGTTCGCGTAGTAGAGGCGGAAATGGTAATCCAATCGATCTTTTGCGCTTTTGAGATGATCCAAGAGGTCGTCGTCGCCCTCGAAATCAGCACGAAGTCCGTCATAGGAGATCCGCGGATCGAGGACTACAAGATAGCCAGCAATCGCTCAACCCCGCAGTTTATCAAAACGTACGGGCGGCCCAGGTATAGAACGGTGACTGATCAAATTTATAATAATATTCACTCAACTTACGATGAGCCTCCAATAGGCCATTGCGCAAGACAGACGGAGTACCGACAGGAAGCTCCTTAATTGTGGTCCGTAAATCATCCTGAAGCCCGCGGAAGATGGCAGTGGTGAATGAAAGCATTGGCTTCTTGGTGGTGGACATGGTGGTTGTCGCAGTTCGAAACGACTTTAACCAACCGGTTACCAGGATTATGGCATCCCAGTCCGCATCTGAGAGCTCTAAATGGCGCAAATCCCGGTTTTTAGCGACGAAGTTGTCGATAATGGAACGGTAATCGATTGCCCGCCCTGTACAAGGTGCCTATTAATGTTGCCCGAGAAAATGAATCCAAACTCACTGAGCATCTGGTGTGTCGAGGACCAACGAGTCTTGACATCGAGGATCAGCATCAACGCTACCTGGCCGAGCTCGTGGTCCATGAACTCGGGGGAGATTTGTACTTCTCGAATCCACTCCTGTCGGCACTGTGGGCTACCTCGAATCACCTTGACGATGACCCGAAGCTGAGGGTATGGTTGGAATGTGAACGAGAGGGGGAAAAAAAAACAATTGGGCTGCACCGACCTTCTGGACGGACTTCAGTTGCGGTGCGTCACTGGAATCTTCTTCATCATCCTCCTCAGCTTCCCCCTCGATATCGTAGTCTCGGGATAGGGGAACCGCAACGGTCTCTTGGTAAGAATCACCCGAACGACCCGCAGCTTTCTTGCGGTTCGTCTTGGTGATGACGCCGATGGCTTCCAACAGCTATGTTTGAATTTGAATCAACTACGCATTTATCAATAGTGCAGTGGACTCACTTTTATCGCTGCGAGATGAGCGGTGTGAGGCATGCAGCGAATGCGAGAATCCATGGCGCTGAAATTGATGCCCTTTTCATGGCATTTCTTCTCGAAGACTTCGAGCATGGTATCGTTATTCGATGCATTATCCATAACAAACGCTACGGTCTACATAAACAAATGATTCAGCTGAGCAGTCAATGCGTCGCAATTGGCAGCGTTATCGGTGACAACACTGCGTACCCTGTCTTCTAACCCGTATGAAGCAAGGGATGCCCAAACTTCCTCGGCCATATTCTCTCCCGAGTGTTCCCCGTGCAACTCGCGGAAGTCAATCAAGGTTTCCTCTGTGGGAGCGCAATGAACGTCATTGTTTTTGCGTAGATTAATAGAAGAAGTGCTCACCAAGCTTTCCCTCATTTGTGATGTAATGAACGATGATGGCAAGGAAAGGGTGCTGACTGCTCGACGTCCAAGCATCTAGAGAGACGCTAACTTTGGAATCCAGTTCCTGGGCATCCTTTAGTATGATTGAGAATGGGACTGAAGAAAATATACATACGGAGAACATCTGGCGCATTCCTTCAACTGTATCTTCGCCCATCTTCATTATCTTGGTGCGAACAGCATCTCGTTTAGGAATGCGAAGGCTTGCACCATGGTGAGTGTATTGAAGCAGCCGTTTAAACTCGGGCTTTTCAACCGTGTCGAATGGTTGGTCGGTTGCGACAATCCACTCCGTGAGAAGGGATTCAAATTTAGCCTGGTCCCACTCGCCCTACAAAGTTAATAAGTATACGACTTGAGAACATAATACATTTGTGTCCAGCGCACCGTCAAGGCTCGGGATTGCGCCTCAAACAATTTAACAATGTTGGCCGTAACAGCTTCAACTTTGCCAAGATACTCGGATGCGGCGGCGGCATCCATCACCGTAGCCCCACGGGCGAGATCGATCTCCTCCTGTGTAGGGGGGCTAGAACGACGGCTCATGGCCTCGTAGAGGCGGTGCATAATAGGAAATTTGGTCCTCAAATGCCGCTTGGTGGAATGTTTCTGTGATGTTCTTTCAGGATGCAAGGGACAGCGCTGAGCAATTCTACCCCCACGGATAAATCGGTACTTGCGAGTGGGTTTCAATTGCGCGCTTGTTTAACCGTTATCACAACGTTACTGTTGCATTTCGTTCAATTCGTAAGGCGGTTTGGGGTGTGACATCGCAAATGAACTGGACCTTTCGTATGCGGTCCCCATTTGGCAATTTGATCCGTCGACATCTCTCGGCTACTCTCGGCTAAGCTCGGCTAAGCCAAAAATGCCTCTGTGACGCAGCGACTTACGAAAAAATTCGTAGATTTTTGGGCGTGTGACAGGTGACCATACTAATTGAACGAAATGCAACAGTATCATCGTAGTGACCGGGACGCTCATTAATTCAATACACTGTGACACATGCGGCCCAGCCTAATTACCGTTTGACTCGGTGAGTCACGGAGATTATAAGTAGAAAAGAACTTGGTTCCGTGTTCAGCTTAACCTTCCCCGACATTATGGGTCGCGCCGCCCACCGAAAGCCTCCCGCGCCAACGCCGACGTATGTCACCTATATGTCATCTTCTTGATGCTGATGCGCCTCAGTGGTGTTGATTGGTCAACATGTGCTTCCGCTGTTCGAGAGTACGATAGCAGTATTGTGGAAGCATGGAGGAGAGATATGGACAACAGCATTACATTTGTGAGCCTACTTCAAATTTACGCGACTCTGATGGTTTGGTTGACGCTTTTGAAGGCCGCCCTTTTCAGTGTCTTCGTCGCGGCCTTTTTGAGTGAATCTTACAAATGGCCCCAGGATCCTACATTCAATAAAACGCCGGGACTATCATCAACGCCGCATTCTTCTCAAGCCTGATCATCTCTTTGAACGCAGTTGTGATGGCTACTCTCGTTAAACAGTGGCTTGCCGAATACACGTGGGCCCTCGAGTCTCGTAGCGGCTCGTCACAGGAAATATTGGCTCTGCGACAAGTCCGTTTTAACGGCTTTAACAAGTGGAAGCTTCCCCAAATCATCGATTATCTTCCTCTCCAAATCATTTTCGCCGTATTTCTCTTCTTCACCGGTGTAGCATACCTTGCGTCGACGCTCGACGTCGTCGTGGGATTGATTACATCCGTCCTCGTTGGCGCGTCGGGGATATTCTTCATCACCACAAGTATCCTCCCCACATTTTATCCCGAGTCTGTCTCCCGCTCACCCCAAGCTTGGCTTGTCCACCACGCGCGAATCAGCGTTAAGAACACCACCTCGAGCAGCCGTAAAGAAATCAGCGACTGGTCCCAGATTCTCATGGAGCATGTCAAAGCGGTGGATTCTCATCCGGAAATTGATGCCCTTTACTGGATTCACAGTGTACTTGCGTCGTGGGATCCTAAACTCCTTCCGTCCGTTTGGAACTGTGCCGTTTCGCTCGACTCCCCATCCCTGGCCGCCAACGCCGTCTGCACCCTTTACAGACACACCGCATCATACACTGTTGGCGACAAGAACTTGTTCACCGTCAAACAGGCCGAGGCGTTTTGCAAAGATATTCCCCGAGGCGAGACACTCCTCGCCACCGGGCACAAGGCGCTGCTGAAGGCATTCCCATCCCGGCGTCGACCTGCTGCCTTTTCCCCTGCTATTCCGCACGCCCTTGTGGATTATGCGCTGTTCCTCGCATCCACTACGATGCGAGTTGTATACGCCGACGAGGACGTCGCAGGCCTCGAGATTTTGAACTTGTTGCTCTGTCTCCTAGGACTTTTTGATCCTGAAATCACTCCTCTGGCATTCCTGAGGCCTTCAGAGCGACGAGCCTTTAATGAAAGGCTTCTTGCTTTATTGTCCACTGCCTTCGTAGATTCATACTCGATTAGCGACTTCGAAGGGCATGAAGGTATTCAACTTCTGTCACAATTTAATTCGTACTCACACCGGTCTATTTCAGGTGTTCTCCTGTTCCAAACTACTCTCAGTGGCTGTTCAAATACTGATTCAGAGGTGTTCCCCCTCCTTTCCGTGGTCTCGGTTTTGCTCTATGCCACCCATTGTCTCGACCAGTTCAATGACGACATATGTGGTCTACTGAAAGACATGCGGAACTCTCTATCAAAAGGCCTAGACCTCGCCTCAGAATCGATGAACCAGAAGCTAAGCATGTGGACCAAAATGCTGGAGCGGCGTGCCTACGACTCCAATTCGCCATTTAAAGAGGAGGGGTCTGTACGACTGGAGTTGCAAGCCCTTCTAACGCAGATGGATGCGGCGCTCGCGTTTGAATCATACTCATCGGAGATGTGGAGAAATTTCTACGGAATGGTCATGGCTTGGGGGACGCCTTCGGTGGGTCTAAACTCTCCAACAGCAGCCTACTCATATATATTTTCTCATTTTAGATGATCACTAAGCTCACGATCGCGAAGGTTGATGCTTTGATCGCCTCAGGCGAGTCCTTGGAGGTTAAATCCCTGTACTGGTCCTTTAGCATCAACGACAACGCAGAAGCCGGCGTCATGGATATACTTCTCGATGCTACGGCGGGCAAGGGCAAGACGACCAGCGAGGAGGACCGTATTCTTCTCGCATTATGCTTCATGGTGAAAGAGACACCCAAATCCGAACGCAGGTTACCTTCTGCCATATCGACGCTCCGGCATGTTATCAAACGCATTTCCATGACGGACTCTCCGCACGTCATGGAGGCATTCGTTCTGGCTGTACGCAGCTTTACTGAAACGGAGTATGCGGCTCAGGGCGACAGCACTCGCTCAGGGTTGTACAACTGTATCAAAGTCCCCGATAGTTTACGTGGTCAACGTGAGTACCGACTTTTTATCAGACTTCCCCAGCTGACGCAGACCAGTCGTGGCGTGCATGGAGGAACTCTTAGGGCTGGCGCAACAGCTCTCGTCCAACGTCCTACTCGGAATATATGTGCTGCAGTTATTGGCGTTAGTATCCCATGTACATCGGACCCCTCCTCGGCTGGCGTCTACGGCGGTCCCAAACGAAACTGAGCGGACTTCTTATCTGGTTGCGCTGGATAAGGCCGTGCAGGAATACGCCTCTTCTCGTCTGGAGGAGGTGGATGAGGGTTTTTCGCGGGAGGTGTTGGCGGTGTTGAAGGAGATCGAATCTGGGGGTGTGTCAATGGCGCAGAAGAGAGTGATCGGGAGGGCTCGGGCGTATGTGCAGACTGGATAGGTGGAGCACATTCGACCAGTAACTCGCGGTATACTGCATCGGTTCTTGTCATGTAGTATTATACTCACCGAAAAAGGTAAGGTAGTCGTGGCAGAAGTCAGATGTCGTGTTTGAACACTAGTACTGTCACACCCCCTCCGAAGTATGTTGTCCGTTCGTGAAATAAATAAAACACATATCTAGTGGGGTCGGGACCACTTATCTCTGGAAACCTGAGGAAATATTCCACGCTCAAGCTCCCCGCCTACGTCGCTAAGACTAGCCTAGTCTGGGTGCTGCGCGATATATTTCGCCTTGCGATTAACCTGATTCCAGGCTACTCGAGGCTATTCTGTGTGTTGGCGTCCCTTGTTACCTTCCCGCCCTCAATCTTCGTAGGAGCGCGCCACGGTTCAGTGCCCATCAACGCGGCCCTGAATGTGTTGCAGCCCATTTGGTTCGACTCATGGGCATCCAGCTGCGCCTCGGCAACACACATAACCACGTTGAAGCGTGTTGTTGATTCGAGGACAGAAACAGTTCCCCTTGTTATTTCGGAGTAATTGCGAGTCACAATACCACGTTGGGAGGTTGTGGCGGGATGGCTATATAAGCAGCGTTGAGGACGTTGTTTTCACGCTTCCGGAAGCTTACCTCCTTCCCTTTGCTACCTTGCCACCCTCGTACCTGGCTACACGTAACACTGTAAATTCAACACTGCGCCGTTGATCAAACATCCAGTTATATCGCCACACCAATGCCGCCAGTATCGGACACACCCGCCACGCGCGCTGCTCAAGTTGAGATGGGGTCAGGCGGCGGGTTCGACGGTCCACTAGCCAACTCTACAGCATTCATTGTTGACTAAGGACTTTTTAGCGGACATACGGGATGCTCTCACACGCATGATACCCCACCCCACTTCCGGATCCAGCGGGGAGGACGTGGATGGGCCCAGATGCCGTGACTCAACTTTGTGGGTTCATACGTGTATGTAACTGTGCCGCACTCGCAGTTGACCCAAACCTTTCAGATTCATGCCAAATTCACAAAATTCTGACGCACCCATAACTTGATGCAAGGTCCAACCTGTATTAACACAACGTAGAGGGTACATGAACTGAATCCAGCAGTGAATTCACGAGGGAAGCATCGACAGGTCCTGCTACGCCGAAATGAGTCTCGTCACGGTCGCCCGGCCCTCCTGGCCCGGTAGCTGGAACGTAATGTCGAGCCTAGTCCGGAGTCGACCTCTTGAAGCCTCCGGCGCGTCGACCAACTTCACTTTAATAAATTTGCTAGCAGAGGGCTTGAGCATACGCTTCTCAGACCCGCCTTTCAGTACGAACCTGCCCAGGTCGTCAATTATGCGATGTATGAGAAATTGCAAAGACGCACAGGTTACCGCGGATCCACGGACTAAAATACACCGCGCTCCGGCCGACGTTCGTCACCCTCAGCGTCTGGGTCCCCGCGGCTGCGCCGAAATCGAGCGCGAGCCGGTCAACCTGCACCCGTCCGCGCGAATGGCCGCTCATCCGGCGCTTCAAAGTAATGTCGGCCTCCCGCTGCGATTTTGCGTGAAAGGCGTCCGAGACGTGTGCGATCCAGTGGGGGCTTGGGACGAGTCTGTCGCAGACGGCGCATTGCGTCGGGTATGTGGTGATGGACTTGCTTTGCATGGTCTCCAAGCGGGCATCGCGGCGCTGTGCAGCTCCCGCACGCTTCTTGCGCGGAGGAGCGCTGGGGGGGTTCTCTTGTGTCATCGACGCAGGCCGGGTGGTTTGCGTTCGAGGGGGCAGTGCTGCTCCCTTGTGCATTGTTCTGCCGTGTCTCTTGAGCTCTCCATTCGAAGAGAACGTCTGTAGGCAGTCGCCGCAGCGGTGCACTTTGGCTGCTGTTTGAGAGGCAGCGAAGGAAAGGTCAAGTATGTGATGTGAGAAACGGCCTGGTGTGGAAATGCAGAACTCACGTGGCTGGGTGGTCTGCGTTGGAGTGGGTTGCACAGCGACAACGGCTGCTAACGTGTCACTGTTCTGGTGTGTTGATTGAGCCCTGCGTTCGATGAGAAAGTCTTTTGGCAGTCGCCGCAGCGGTAAAGATTGGCGGCTGAGTGAGAGGCAGCGAAGGAATATTCGGGTCTCAGAAACAGCCTGGTGTCGAGATGCAGCACTCACGCGGCTGGGTGGTCCGCAGCGGAGGGGGCCCCGCTGCAACTCCGTGCTGCAGCTATCTGGCGTGTTGATTGCGCCGTTTGTGCGAAGAGAGGGTCTTTTGGCAGTAGTCGCAGCGGTGCGCATTGGCGGCTGTTTGAGAGAGAGCAAAGTTGAGAGTTCAAACATGATGTGAGCCAGGATCTGGTGTAGAGACCCGGCGCTGCTCGCTAGGCAGGTTCGCGTCCATTATGGTAGAATTGGTGTCAAGCGGGGTCGTGTGCGACTCTAGGGGGTGAAGCCACCCCGGCGCAAGGGGTCGTTGATCATTGGATTCGACACACTGATCAACTTTCGTAATAAGTCACGTTCTGACCGTTTGTCAGCAGGAATGGTCAACCAACTCAGGACATTCGAAGGGAACAAGGCCTCAGTTTGAGCACCTGAAGGTGTGTGACTTAGAATGCATTAGAATGGAGCCCTACTACAATGAGAGAGGAGAGGAGACGAGTCCTGGTGAGCGAACGGCAATTGATGGAACTTCCGCATTTGGGGGGGGGGGGAGAGGGTCCCTTTACGTTAGTTGATCAGTGTGTACGATAACGCGATACTCGACCTCTTGCCCCGGCGCCGCCAGGACATCGCGTGGTCGATGGTTTACTGTACTATTTCGACCGTTTGTTCACGCCATGTCACCCGTCACCGCAAAAGTTCACTAGATAAGGTCTTCAAAATCTGACGGATCGTGTCACCGACCGGCAAAAGTTCACAGTCGCTCAAATGATCCCGCCGATAACGGTTGCGCTCCCCAACGACGATACCAGGCCCGAAGGGGCCCAAGAAGTCTGGAACAATATTCAAGTGCAACGCTCATCAGGTGCAGTCCACTTTCGGCCTGTTTTATGATCATTAGGATTTTTTGTGGAGTCCGCTTTCGCGTACCGTTCAAACTGTCTGCTTCCTGCTGTAGGCGAAGAGGCACTGAACAACTCTGAAACCGGGCGACGCCGAGTGTATTTTGTTGGGGAAAAAGTTTCATGTACTTGTACGCGTACTGGTAAAAAAAAAAAGATCTTTCTTATCCCTCTACCAATGGATGTCCCCGAAATTTTCCGCGACTGGATTGCCCAAGGCCGGGCATGGGCAACAGCTCCACAAGAACTCAAAAGAATTGCAAAGGAGTTTTTTGTCATTCCGCAGGCGCACAAACTCGAGCTCCTCCCATCACAGTATCTCCCCATCGCAAAAATGTCGGAATTCCTGCTACCTCTTCAAAATGGAACGGTCACAGCTCCCCAGCCTGCTCAGTACTTCAGCACCGCTGCTCCAGATATCGACGACGCAGCTCTGATGCTTCGTATCCGGCGTCTTCCCATTCCAGACCAGAAGACAATCAACAAACTTCTTGCCTGCAGCCGCCAGTGTTGGCTCGATGGCATGCGCTCCGTGGTCTACAGCCATATCGGCGGTGTCGTGTCCCAATTCCCGCTGTGGATCTTGACCTACTGGGCCGCAGTCGGGGAAATCAAGCTGGATGCGTGGGGTCTGTGGCGAAAATCCCAAGAGTGGATCACCCGCCAGAAAAAATTCAGCAGAGCGAACCCCACATGTGCGGTTCTGGCGGATACCGCTACCTTAATGCTCACCATGCTCCCCTGGGGCTGTGCCAAGCCGCCAGGACTCTCGGACTCGGAGCCGTTGTATACACTTTGGCGGTTTGCCGGACCGAATTGGTTGGCTGGTTCTAACATGAACAACATGCTTGAACTACTGCGCTACAAAATTAATAGCGACCCAGTTTTGGTGAAGAATACTCGTGTCCAGGGAACAGCATTGATCCCGAAAATCCTCGAATCCTATCGCGCCGCAGGAAACGGTACGTCGTTGTCAGAGCATATTTCATTGTTATTAACCGATACCTGTCAGGAATGTATTGGGAATGCCAGGATTTACGCTGGATTCGTGATGATGCCGACGACTTTGTGCAGAACCAAGCAGCGTTGATGACCTCGGCACACCTGGGGCCAGTCACCGATGAGCCGCACTGGGTTAGCATCATATTCGACTGTCGCGGAAAGCCTGTCGTTCGGTACGGCGACTCGTTTGGGTCTCCAATCCCCGAGGAGTTGGCAGCTGCTTGCGATTGGTGGCTTGGCCAACACACATTCGCAGACATCGCACATGCCAAGCTTCCCATCGCGAAACAGGAAGACGGCTTTTCATGTGGGATGTTGGTGGACAACTCGCATCACCACTTCATCGATCCAACCGTTTCCTTGAGCTCACCTATCCATGTTGCCAACGCCCGCCTCGAAGTCTTCAACAAAATTGCTGCACGCGGACTTGAGCAGGTATGTTAGCCATACAATTCGTTTTTCTTGATGTCTGCTTACCTGTGCGATAGCTCGAGATCGAAAGAGCCATCGCGACTGCAGAAGACGAAGATTCGGACGATCGGTCCGATCAAAACACAGCCACCTCTCCTCCTCTTGACGCCAGCGACTCCGAGTCGGACGCGCCAATCTTGCTCCTGCGCCGGACTGCGCGTCGGGCCAAGTTTACCTTCACATCTGCCCCTCCCTCCACTCCCTCCAGCCCTCTTACAGCTGCACCTGTGCGCCCCACCGCCGGAAAACGTCCCAAAGGACATCCTGATGCTCCGACCCCAAATCCGAGTCCCCAGAAGCACCGTATCTTCAAACGACAGGCTGACGATGATGTACCCGCTCCATCGCAGCCCCTTTTCGCGCCTCGTCGCTCCCCTTCGACCCAGAGGCCTATGGCCGATGTATTTGGCCCTGCGACTCGACGTCCACGACATGATGGTTATGGTACAGATTCCGAGAGCGAGGGCGGCGGAGACGGGACAGCGGGCATGGAGGATATAGATGAGTACTCCTGGGGTCCCGAGGATGATGCTCCTGTGCCGCCCGAGTCTCAATCAAGTCCAATCCCATTCGGTGATTCCCAGTCCCATAAATTCACTTCTATGAACACAGAGACGGCA
This sequence comes from Mycena leptocephala, assembly GCA_029378395.1. Classification (NCBI taxonomy): domain Eukaryota; kingdom Fungi; phylum Basidiomycota; class Agaricomycetes; order Agaricales; family Mycenaceae; genus Mycena; species Mycena leptocephala. The sequence continues at coordinate 79,318 of JARJLF010001069.1, read as the reverse complement.
ACCAACAACAACGCGGCGTACTCCGATGACGAGCCCATACCCGATGACTTGGGACTTCTCACTGTCTCCGGCAGCGACGACTCGGACGATGACGACGACAACGACAGTACAGATGCGGAGGCTCCAGCCGCACCTCCCGCGGCTACTCAGCCTGCACCTCGGCCAGCACATCCCGCAAAGCCAGCCGCAGCTACGAAGGCGAAGCTTACCGCATTTTTTAAAGTGGAAACGGCAGAGGAGAAGGCTGTGCGTCTGGAGAAAGATGCGAGGGAATATAGGGAACACGCCGAGGAGGTCCGGTTGCGCGAGTTAGAGATAACACGAAGGAAGAAGGCAAAGGCGCGCGCCGATGGGAATGAGCGTACACGCCAATACCGCGACCGCATTCGCGCGGCCAAGATAGCCGATGGCTACGTCCCTGGGACGAAACGAGTAAGTGTCAGCCGCCGTGTAATCTTCCCCAGTCTAACTCCTGCTCTGTTTAGAAGCGAGTCGACCTCCTCGACGATGACCCCTCCCTGAATCCAGATCCTCGCCTGGCCGAGCTCTCGCGACCCCTCCGTCAAATCAGAGAGGATGGGAAGAAGAAAAACAAGCCATGCGGCCGAAAGCAGAACGCCAAGAACGCCAAACGCGACGCCAAGAACATTAATTGGCAGAACCCAATGTTTTGGTCTCAGATTGTGGCCGCAACTCGTTGTGCTGGCAGACCGTGGAGCCCCCGTGCGATCCTCAAGGAGCTCCACAAGTCCAATCTGAAGGATTTCCAGCGCTTGAGGGAGCAAACCATCGGAACATGGTTGACGCACGAGGGAGGGACATCTAGGTGGAAAGATACGGTATTGAAAAGGGTTGAGGAAGGGAAGGGAAACACGCCCGGTGGGCAGACGACTCGATGTGGTGTCCTGGCAAGTCATTTCGCCCTACGCTTGAAACAATACTTATCCTCGCTCAGCACCCGTACCCCGAAACACGCAAGAAGATCAATGACCAGCTCACCTCTCTTCGTGGGGCCGGTGTCGTACTCACCTTGCTCTCCATCCGTGCGATCATGGTGAGCTTCATCGCCAATGATGCACCGGAGCTCTTCGAGCACCAGATGGGCGATGGGAGCACCTTCCGTTGCTCGGAATCCTTTGTACGGCGCTACCTGCGCAATACACTGGGATGGAGCGAGCGTCGCGCAACGAAAGCTGCACAGAAGCTCCCAGCAAACCACGAGAAGGTCCTCGAGGAAGCCTTCTTCCGCGAGGCTTACATCATACGCGACTATGCTATCCCCGCCGCTCTCCGCGTGAACACCGACCAAACCCAGCTCGTCTACCAGCAAGGCTCCGGCTCAACGTGGACCCAGCGCGGGGCGAAGCAAGTCGCAACAGTCGGGCAAGAGGAAAAGCGGGCATTCACGCTCGTTCCCTCGATCTCGGCCAGCGGTGTGCTACTGCCGATGCAGTCGGTTTTCATGGGCAAGACGGACATGTCTTGTCCCTCACCAAAGGCTTTCTGGTACGAAGAGGCTGTCGCCCTGGGATACGTGACCATGCCATCAAAGTCGACGACCTACTGGTCAACCCTCCATACGATGCAAGATCTGGTCAACGACATCATCGCGCCGTATTTTGCGAAGATGAAGGTAGACCTTGGCCTTCCGTCGTCGCAAATGTCGATCTGGAACATTGACTGCTGGTCTGTCCACAAGTCAAAGGAGTTCCTCGCGTGGATGAAGAAACATCACCCCTACGTCACCGTCCTTTTCGTCCCCGGGGGCTGTACCAGTCTATGGCAACCACTTGATGTCGGTATCCAGCGCTTGCTTAAACTGAGCATTAAGCGCTCAGCTCATCGCGACCTTGTTGATGAGGCTTCAACGCAGATCAAGGCTGGCAGAGTTGCGCATGAGATCAAGATTGACACGACTCTACCCACCTTGCGCGACAGGTCCATCGGGTGGATTGTACAAGCCATTCACGACATCAGCGATCCCGTCACAATTACCCAGGTGCGTCGAAAGTCCACCTGCGTGAGTCATTCTAACTTTTCCATCTTCAGGCCTTTGAAATGTGTCGTGTGAGGGACTGGAATCGCTCGCAGGCTTCCCTCACTTCGCCTGAAGCTCTGGCCGGGCTCCGCGAGCTGCGTACAACTAATCCGGCGCTCCACGCCGCTCTTACGCAGGAACATCTGGTCGACGATGGAGATGATGGCGATGATCCATACCCGGAGGTGGATGTGTACGATGACTGCGACATCCCTCTTGATGTCGTCTCGGACCATCTTTGCTCAAGCAGGTCTGGCGTTGCGGACAATTTCTCCGTCGGCGATGACGGTGGGATTGCCCGATCGGGAAACGCAGAGGCATCAGATGCCGAGGATGAGCCTGTAGTTCTTGGACGGGGCCAGCGCAAAAAAACCGTTGCACGTCGTTACCAGGGCCCAGTTTGGGAGGAGCACTAGTAGTTTTTTCCCCACTTTTCGCCATTTTTTTTGTCAAAATTAAGATAGCTCAAAAATCGTTTTCCCGCTTTCTAACGCGTTCAAAAAATAAGGTCTTCACCAGCCAAGTGTCACCGTCACAGGTCTCAAATTCGTTCACTTCACGACCCTCTGTCACCCGTCACCTGAACAAACGGTCGAAATAGTACAGTATTCTCAGCACGTGCTCGTCGCGACGCGCCAAGTGAAAATGCAGGTGCAGCCAGTACCCAAACGATATTTTGGACCCACTTATACTTAGACCGGTGACCGTCTGTCTATGAATGCTGTCGATAGACAGACCGGTCGATCAGAGTTTAAAATCTCGTAACGCGCGAGATACCGCATTTGGTATATTTGTAAGCAAGATTTTGGCGGGGCGGAGCTGCAGCCTAACAATAGCAAAGCTCCATCAAAAGTTTAGAAATATTTTCTGTGAGCTGAACACTGCATATTTCGTGGTGGGATAAACTCTAAACACCTTTATATGTTGTCTAGACACTTCCTATGTCATAATTTAGAGGGTTCATAATAATTGGATTGAAGGCGGGCATTGCTGACTAATTAGCCTTTTATAGTAACCCGCGCGTATCGGCAATTCAAACTCCGATCGACCAGCCTGTCTACCGACACAAATTCTTTCGGTACGACAGGCTGGACTCGAGCCTAACCTCAGGTTTCGTGGGAGCTTATCCGCTACAAGGAGCAATTACGCTTGTCAACCCGCTTGTCAACCAGGCGGGGTTAGCGTGCATCCAAAATACTGTATTAATTTCATTCAGTTGAATGCGCAAACCCGTCGCAGCCCGTGATCTCTACAGAGATCATCGCGCGTGTTATTCCGTCGGAAGAATCTGAGCCGTTTACCGACACCCCAATTGTTGGCCCCCAAAGTGTTTCGCATCACAACCGGTGGCCGCAGCGTACGCGTAAGGCCCCAGTCGAAAACAAAAGTCAAACGAAATTCAGAACCACGCATGGGAATCTCAGAAGAATCCGATGAAGTTCGAGGAACTAAGGATCTCGCCTGGCGTCAGGAATTTCTGCCAAGACCAAAGTTCCGTTGAACTTTTGCACAACAAACGATGCCGAGATGGCCGAGCCGACGGGAGCCGCAGCCAAACACGCACATACAGCCGCCCCAAAAATTGCCGCTTATCAAGTTAGCCGGAACCTCGTCAGCGCACCAACGCGCCCTATATATACCAAGTAATGTCTGCTCCGACTCGTATCCAAGCTCGAACTGCCACAGTGCTCGCTCTGCTGCGCTCCCCAACGCTCGAGGCTCTACTCTCACGCCCAAATATGCTGGCGCTCCTCCAGGCGACGCCGACGGCCCTACTCGCTTTCTTGCGGCAGGCGGTGCGCGTGGCACCGACGACGGCGAAATATATCGCGATTCTGCTCCTCGCTCTCAACGCGAACTCGTTCCCACTCGTCTGGCACGGTGCGTCTTTTCCGCCGCTTTTTTCGCGGAAGAATACCGTCTCGAAGGAATCGAGGCTGATTTTTTCGTAGTTCGTGTGTGGAGCGCAGCGTTTGAGCTGCGGGGCGCACTTCTCTGGCACCGGCTCACGCACTTTTACTTGGGGAAGGAGGCGAAGAAGGCGGCGCTGAGGGGGTGGTACGAGGCGCACCTGCCGATTGGGGTGCACCCGTTCCGCACGGTGTGGACGTATGAGCGCTTTGTCGGTGCGTCCTTTCCTTTCCTTTCCTTTCCCTTCCTTTCCTTTGCTCTCTCCCATCCCTCTTTGCTCTGCTGTACGACGCCAGGACGGCACCCGAATAGCACGAGCGGAGTCGTATTGAATGCAATGCTGATCATCCCCAACGCACTGCAGGCTTCGACGACTCGGACTTTAACCTCCACATGAGCAACTCGTCCTACGCCATGGCCCTCGACTCGGCGCGCTTCCGCCTCGCACTCGCCACGTTCCCCAATATCTTCCGCTGCGGCGGGTGGGTCCCGCTTGCCGGTGCGTCGCGTGCCGTCTCTCCACCGTATTGCTTCTTTTATTGACTTCTATCTTCTCCGTCCTCTCCTGTTGTTCGTGCGCCCTCGCCGTCCTATCTATCCACCTCGCCTCGCCTCGAAATGAACGAACGACCAACCAGCCACGCACTTCCACTACATCCGCGAGATCCCGATGCTCACGCGCTACGAGGTGCGCACCACGATCGGCGCGTGGGACGAGAAGTGGGTGAGTCGCGTATCCCTCTATCCCTCGTTTTCTTCCTCCCATCGTTTCCGTGGTTTGGGTCTTGCGTCGTTTTCAATTCGCGTGCCTCTGTGCACCTATCCGTACCTCATTCTCCTCTCCTCCATATCCGACAAATAAAACCCACACTAACCCCACCCACCAAAACAGATCTGGTGCATCTCCCGCTTCGTCAAGCCGCCCCCAAAATCGAAATCAAAATCCACAAAAGCGGAGAACGGCATCGCAGACGCCATCGCGCTCGCCAACGGGGTCGCGCTCGCCTCTGTGCATGCTCAAGAAGGCGAAACGCTCATCCCCTCGCTCAAGACACCCGCGACACCGCTGGGCGGGATGAGTGGGGGGCAGACGCCGGTTGGAGGTGATAATCTTAATGGGAATGGGGTGAGCGAGCCGGACAAGGTGTCGCAGGCGCTGCTTGCGCGGGCGGCGCGGGCGACGGAGGAGGATGGGGCGGTTTTGTATAGTGAGTATTGTTTTTTTTTTAGGGGGGGGCGGAAGCGATCCGCGGCGGACGTTAGTCTGGCGTCGCGCCCTGTTTTCTTATGTTTCTGCACGGGGTTTTTGTCAACTTCGTTGCTCCGGCGCTCTTGGGAACGCCTTACACCTTGCGTTCCGATCTATGACCATGGCTAATTCGTCTATCCCTTCTCCTCGCTGTTCGCTGTTCTTCCCCATACTAACCCCCACCTCCCCAGCCATCGCCGTCTCCCAGCTCTGCTACAAACAAGGCCGCATCACCGTCCCCCCCGCCGTCGTCCTCGCCGCGAACGGGTTCTACGCCGCCTCCGCCTCTCCCCCCACCCAAACATTCTCCCTCTCCTCCTTCTCGCACGCGCGCTCAACCAACTCGCCCCCGCCGCACTGGCCCGCCGTGCGCGCTTTGACTTCGTCCATGCCCGCGCTCGCGCGGTTCTACGCGGGCGGGTGGCGCGGGGTGCCCGAGGGCGAGCGCTGGTGGGAGGATGCGTTTAGTGCGTGTGAGGGGGAGAGGAGGGAGAGGTTGGTGCCGTTTGTGGGAACCCATTAAGTCAACACCTGCCAGGATCAATTGCGCTATGGAAGCTCTCTGCGCTCCTCAAGGCCTTTAGCAAGTCATTCAACACCTCAATGCCCTCAGGACCTCTTGACCCTTGACTGAAAGACTCCTTCAAGACCGCTTTGCAGTGGCAAGAAACTCGACGCCTTCAAGAACTCGATAAGCAAGATCCCTCGGGTGTCGAATGTCTACTCGTCGCAACAATTTGATGCTCAATACCTGTTCAGGATCGGCCGCACGCAGCAAGACCCCCCACGGCCCCCGACACGCAACCCGATCCCGCAAGTCATTTAATAGCTACTGCGACTGGGTTTGTATCGACTGAATAGTGCAACAGCAAGTATTTTCCAAGCACCGCCTTACCTTGTTCGTGTTACAGATGTAGCTGGAAGGTGCGTACCGGTAACAGACGAGACCTATCGCACGGTGCACCGCACGTCGACGTTGTGATGCTCGCGCTCGAGCAGTATGCCACGCGCGCGAACTACGCCGGGCGCTGGAGCGTGCTGTTCACCACGTCCAAACGGGCGTCGGCGCCCCCGTCGATGCGCCGAGGCCGAAGATCGGGAGCGACAGCGCACCGGGGAGGACGGAGAGGAGCGGAATTATAGTTAGGGCGAACATTTTGAAGTGAATGGAATATGGGATATGGGAATACGAGATAGAGAATTAAATTGGTGCTGCCAGAATCAAGTAAGAAGAAAAAAGCAGGGACCCGGAGTGGAGGAGCAGGAAGGACCACGGCGGTGCGTGGCCTGCCGTGTCCATTTATAAAGAAACAAAATGCGATCTTCGAAGACAACCACAGCGCGCGCAGTTGCCCAACGGACGGTTATCGTTGACTGCACCCCACGCGAAATCAGCTGCAGATGTTGTGGGCATGATGCCGGTTGGGATCGATGACGATGCCCGGACATATTTCTCGAGTCTCGATGGCCGATTGCTTGCTTGTACCTTTGGGTGGATCCACGCAAAAGACATGTAAGATACACGCAAGTCCCGACTCCTAAGCTAGGGGTGCATTGGAGACCGTAATGCCTAGAATGGAAAACTGGCAATTGGTGGCCGCGAGACATGACTTAGAAATGGTTCAAGAATATTTTTTGCTTTGAAGGGACATGAAGGAATAACGCGTCGACTGGGCGGCCGGTCGGAGCGATGATCCGAAGTCTCAATCGGGACGGTAAAGGAAGTTTCCTTCGGGCTTTCGCCATTTTACCAGGAGATCAGCATAGGTATGCCCGATCACTGCGCGGACGGATGTGGCCCGAAAATGTGGCCTATGTCCGTTCATAATGCTGACTATGTCCGATCTGATAGAACTCGGTGATGATTTATGAAAGGTAACCGTATCTCTTCATTCAATTTGACATGGGGTGTGCCGTGTGACATTTAGAACCAATTCGTCACCTTGTCAAGCTGCGAGAGCGAGCGTGACAATGACAAAAGATTTGTCAGACTCCTGGAGCGTCTCCGGTACTTTCGAAATTTGTTCCTTCTGATTTCGCGGTAATTTGGACTTTCGCACTCCATTAAACAACTCGTACATGTACATGTTTTTGCGCCCTGATCTCCATTGATTTTGGCTAAATTCTGCCTGGAAACTTGCCTTCCGCGACGTAAATATGATAAAAATGGGTTCGACAACGGAATTCCCTGCCTCTGAGCTCACGAGTAACCGCCTTCGTGACGACCAAATTTCGTCGCCGTCAACCCGCACCTGTGATGCGTGACTGATGAGTTTTGGATGAGTTGAATGAAAACATACAGCATGTCCGATCCTGGTGCATACACTTGAATCCAACTTGAGTCCTGAAATTTGTGATGTCCCCATGTCCAAAAGGTGCGGCCTCCCTGCGAAGAATCATCGAAGATCATGTATGTAACCTTGATTTGATCAACCTATCCTTATCGTCAGCCCAAAATGCCAGCCATCGTGGCTCAAGGTCCGATCCATTTCGCTGACTGTTTGGGCCGAAAAATGACCCACCCGATCATAATGCGAACACAATTTAGGCAAAATTCGTGAACGGAAACGGCCAAAATGGATTGGATATATCAAGGCATATGCTGATCTCCTGCTTCAACTAGCGCTGTATGTAATCAGACCGCTTTCTAGATCCGATCCCCGTGAACCCCTCGAATGGAAAACACCTTGACAAACTTGGGTTTTATTCCGCGATGCAACACAGAAACATGTCCTCCAATATGATACACTGGGAAGAAACCACTGCATAGGCACGACAGATACAAAAACAGACACGGGCATCACAGAGATTAATTACGGACTGAGGAGTTAGCATGCCACCAGGCGAGCAGACTAGTCCCGAGTCTTACGAGCTATCGGCTGCCAACTCGTTCTTAATATCCCCGTATCGAGACGGCTTACACATTATAAATTAACTACACCTGTCAGGGTCTTTCAGGCTTTACCCATTACCACAATGCCCAACCAACCCACTGCCACCCAAATTCGGTTGAACAATATTACCGCGTGTTTGACTGTCACTGTCGATACATTAGACATGATGGCGAACAACCTCAAGGTCTCTTTTGTGGAGGTCATGTCCACAACAACGCGGTCACTCTTGACACATGTACTGGTAAGCTTTCAGGCATCCTTTATGGCGGTGGAACCTCATCGACGGAGTCTAGGGTGTCAAGCAAAACAAGAGTGACTGTGCTCAGTTGCTGGAGCAGACTTGCGGACTGCTCAATGCAATTATCATTGTTCATGTACAAGCAGACACAGGGGGAGAATTACCACCAACTCTGTTGAATCATATTGGGAAATTCACAGAGTACTTGCATTTTATGAAGACTTTCTTTGTCTCTAACCACCTTTAGAACACTGCACAAGATCCATACCTTCATCGAGGCCCAACAAAATCGCAGCAAGCTCAAACGGTTTTTAGGTCAGGGAGATATGACCATGCTCCTTAAGGATTGCAAGGCAGGGCTGCAACAAGGACAGGAAGTTTTTCAGGCGAGGCATTTAATTTTCTATGCAACAGTGGACTCAAAGGCCAAATATGTAGATCGAGACAGTCAATCTAATGTCAGATATTGCAAAGATGCAAGAAGACGCACACACAAGAAACTTAGAAGTGCTGAACATGATTGATGCCCTGTCAGATGCAACTTATTCGGATAGAGCATCCTCGGTAAGGAACTTATACTGTCTCTGTGCCAGGGAATAAAATTTTGTGCAGATACGCACAATATATTCAGGCTCCCACAACAGGTAAGTGTTGTATTACAGTCTTTATAATGGAACTAAGGTCTTGTTTGTAAGCTCCGATTCGATCTCCATGTTACCATCGGAGCCCAAAATATTTCATGGTCGGGACACAGAACTTTCAGAAATCCTGAAATTGTTTGGCTCAGAAGCTCCAAGGATAGCGATTTTGGGTGCTGGCGGAATCGGGAAAACCAGCCTCGCCAAAGTGCTAGTTCATCACCCAGATATTATAGCAAAATATGAGCAGCATCGGCATTTTGTAGGCTGCGACTCTGCAACAAACCAAGTGGAGCTTGCTGGACTCATTGGAGTCCATCTTGGGCTGAAGCCAGCAAATGACCTTACTCGTCTTGTTGTCCGTCAATTTTCAGGTGGTCCGAAGAGTATCTTGATTTTGGATAATCTTGAAACATCGTGGGAACCAACTGAGTCCCGCGAGAAAACTGAAGAGTTTTTGTCTTTGCTCACAGATGTGGATCATCTTGCCCTGATGGTAAGTTGGAATTTCTTTGTCATGGGCCATGCACTCATGGTATGCCAGATCACAATGCGTGGATCAGAAAGACCATTGAAAGTCCGCTGGACTCGGCCATTTCTGCTGCCGCTGAACCCATTGACACAAGAAGCAGCTTTGAAGACATTTCTCGATATTGCAGATGACAGGCATGACCCAATCGAGGTCGATAAAATTCTGGCCCTGACAAATAACATCCCACTTGCAATCAATCTTATGTCCTACTTGGTTGATTCAGAAGGCTGTGTCAATATACTATCCCGCTGGGAGAGCGAGAAAACATCTCTCATGTCTGAGGGTTATGACAGAAGATCTAACTTGGATGTATCTATCTCACTGTCCCTGTCAAGTCCCAGAATAAGCTCTGTTCCGCATTCACAAGAGCTCTTGAGCCTCTTGTCAATTCTCCCAGATGGACTTTCAGATGTGGAGCTGGTTCAGAGCAAACTTCCAGTTGATGATATTTTCAGCTGTAAAATAGCATTGCTTCGTACTGCGCTGGCTTACAACGATTCAAACAAACGGCTGAAAGTATTGGTGCCTGTTCGGGAACATATGCAGAAAATACATCCCCCAGGAGACCACTTTATGCAACCACTTTTTAAATATTTCCAAGGGATGCTGCAGCTCTTCAAGGAATACCGTGGAACTCAGTCTGTATCTGCAATAGTTGACCGAATATCATTGAATTACGTGAACATCCAGAATGTTTTGGAGAGCAGGCTCCAACCAGGTCATCCAGACCTTGAAAATGGCATTTACTGCATATGTTATTTGAATGAATTCAGCCGGTTTATTGGGTATGGGTGTATCCCTCTAATTGTCCAGCCTTGCAATTTTCTCCCACTGCTTTTCGACTATCGACTGTCGGTGTACTTAATTGTCGAGTTAATTTGCTCGCTGAGGCACTATCCAATTCCAAATCCCGACAATATGGCCTCCAAAGCTTTAGAGCACTTGGAAGGCATTGATGATACAGATCTTAAATGCATGTCTCTCACTGGGCTCATTTACTCGAACTAACCCGAATATCTTTAGGTAGATTCTACATGGCCATGTCAGGATATTCTTGCGAATACAAGCTTGACTTGCCAGCAGCCGTCAACTTTGATGAAAAGGCCATATCTTTGGCCACTTCAATCGGAAACACCAAAGTACATACTGTTGCATTTCGTTCAATTAGTAGGGTCACCTGTCACACGCCCAAAAATCTACGAATTTTTTCGTAAGTCACTGCGTCACAGAGGCATTTTTGGCTTAGCCGAGCTTAGCCGAGCATAGCCGAGGGATACCGACGGATCAAATTGCCAAATGGGGACCGCATACGAAAGGTCCAGGTCATTTGCGATGTCACACCCCAGGCCGCCTTACGAATTGAACGAAATGCAACAGTATTGATGCACTGTACAACCTGGCATGGAAGAAATGGCAGCTTGGTCTTTACTCTGAAGCGCAATTACATGCATCTGAATCAGTGAGACTGGCCAGATTGTTAGGAAATCTATCGCGAGAGGCACATGCTTTATGGATTCAAGCTACTTGTTTGGTTGCACTTGGTGACTATAAGCAAAGCATTCTTCCCCTAAGCAGAGCGAGGGATCTCCTATCCATTTGTGGCATGTTTGGCGGGGCCACAGATATTGGCATTATGATCTGTCAAGCAGAGATCCATAGTTTAAAATCGGAATATGCTGAGGCCCACAATATCCAGAAACAGATTATTCAAGCTGCTCTAGACCGGGATCCCTATGATCATGGTGTTGCATTACTTAATATTGCGGGGATTGAGATATCCATGGGTGCTTCAAAGGATGTTGTGCAGAAAAATCTTGAAACAGGAAAATCAATATTGGCCACCATATGGCAGCCCGGGGCCCGTATAACAATAATGTATGATTGCTTCCAAGGAGATCTCAATCTGAGGGAAGGAGATATACCAGGGGCAAGAGAATTGCTGTGCAAAACCCTCAGTTCATGCTGGGGGAAGAATTCAGAGGGTGTAACCTACTGTCTGGGGATCCTTGGTGATATCAGTCGCTGGAGTATTGCACATTGTGTATCATCGTGGACAACAGTATTCCTCGCACATTCACTCAAGGTCAAAGACAAGCTTTCAATCTCTAAAGCTCTCCAATTTCTAGGAGATGTCTTACTTGTTGAGGATGAGACAGAGATGGCCTTCAGCCTCTTTACTGTTGCCCTCGAAGGGTTTACCAAGATGGATGCGCATCGGAGTAGGGCTGAATGCATCCTTCGGATTGGGGACATTTCTAAGGAACATGGTGACCTTCTCAAGGCAGCAGACCTGTGGGAAATGGCAAGACCACTGTTTGAACGGTCATCCCAAGTCCGACGGGTTCAAAATATTGACGAAAGGCTCGCGAGCATCCATTAAGATGTTCTGGAACTACACAGAGCCAATTTGGCACACCTGGGAGAGCTCAATGCCCCGTATGGTGTAAACAAGGACATAGATGATCTGCCTTAGAATGAAGCACTCAATGTGGGGGACTTAGTTGACAGCAAGAGGAGAGTGATCTGATCTCATTGTGGGGTTTCTGGATGTTGATAATATCATATGCTTGTATTGTATGTTCAGGACTGATTTGTAGTTGTGATGAAATGGATAATAGTTTATTCACAAAGCCGTAAATAAATAAAAAAGAGAAGAAGAAGAAAAGGATGACACACGGAGAAAGAATCGATATTCAACTGCACACGCAGGCCAATTGCACAGCGCGAGAAGTGTCTGCCTGCGGCATTGGGCTCCCACTAGGATTTGCCATTCCGGGCAGATCGGTGATGTCCCCAATGTGCTAGACTGATCATCATTATTTCATTCTGCAGACAGAGACCATCATCTTCAACACAAATACTTAGAGGCCGAATGCCATATTATCTAGGTTTTTGCGAGAACATAATGCAGAGTGACATATGATGTGCAATGGATTTCAATATCTTGCGCCAGACGAAGTCCACCAGTGTTCGAGGTGTGTTTATCCACCGGATTGGAACCGGAGTAGATTTGAAATGACACCAAAATGAAGGGACTGCAGAACCTGTGTGCTTTTTGGAATTGGGGGAGTGTAGTTCTCATTGAGTAACTTTCGACCTGTTCATCAAGACGATTTGCGGAAGGGCGGCGAAATTTTAGACGAAAAAAAGGTCAACCGGTGCACAGAATAAGAATGCTAGACTATTAAGTACAGTCGTAATTCTCCAAAGGAGTTTCCGGATCTCATTGATGGCAAATGCACTGACAGTAGTTGAATAAGCATATTCCGGGTCCTGAGAAGATGCGGGTTTCACCTGCCCCCAGATCATCGCGCGTGTTGTTCAGTCAGAGGAATCTGGGCCGTTTACCGTGACCCCAGGCCCCAAAAGTGTTTTGGATTGCATGACAGCCGCAGTGTCAACCCCAGTCGAACGAAATTCACAGCGATACGTGGGAATATGAGCAAAATTAGACGAGGTTTGAGGTAGAAGAACTCTAGAGGGTGTCTACACGTTGTCTACACGCCTCCCATTGGCCTTCGGAATTCCGGGATAGGATCTGTTGAACTTGAAGATGTCGAGATCCCCGAGCTGATGGGGTCGCAGCCAAGCAGGCACATGCAACGGCACTCAAAAAAATCAGCACTTGGTGGGATATTTCTGTGATGTTCTTTCAGCATGCAAGGGACAGCGCTGAGCAATTCTACCCCCATAGATAAATCGGTACTTGCGAGTTTGCGCTCGTTTAACCGTTATCACCACAGTGACCGGGACGCTCACCTAGTGTTGTGCTGGCTTGGGCTTGAAGCCAGAAGCTAAGCCAGCCAAGCCATGGCTTCACAGAGCCAACCCAAGCCTGCAATGTGGCTTAAGCTGGCTTGGGCTTCTGGCTGGAGGTTTCCCAAGCCAAGCCAGGCCATGAAGCCAGGACTTGAATTTGTACCCTCAGGTAGGTGATTCATAGGTATAATTCGGGTTGAGAATACATTCGAGTGGACCCTCATATCCATTGGTTCGTTACTGTCCGATTCCAAGTCGATCTCTGACACCAATGCAACTTCGGTCCAAATCGGGACAACCGCGTTGAAATGTTCAAGTTGGAATCGGTGAATTATAGGCGGCGATTCATTTGAATTTCGACTGCATTTCGTTATTTCAATAGTCTGATGATAAATAGTTGCGCAGAAACCACTCACAGCGGCTCACGGTGCACCCAACGCTCATCGCCGCCCGTGGTCGATGGTTTATTCTCAGGAGTCAGCACGTGCTCGTCGCGACGCGCCAAAATGGGTGGCAGCGTAGTGAAAATGCAGGTGCACTTAATACCCAAACGATATTTTGGACCTACTGTAGTATTTCGTTCAAATCGACACTGGGTGTGACGCGTGACCGAAAAAACCAATTCGACATTTCGACAACAGCCAAAATTTGGCGTGACACCAGCGGAATTTTCGACATTGAAACGAAAGTTTTGGCTTTTTTTGGGTCTTACAGGAAAATTTGAGCCCTGTGTGATGCTCGGGAGGTTCGACAAACGGCCGCGTGATGCGTGACCATTGCCAAATTTCGATATCGATAGGGGATGCGTGACGCGTGACTGTCGATTTGAACGAAATACTACAGTACTTGTACCTCAGGTTTCATGGGAGCTTATCTGCTACGAGAAGTAATTACGCTTGTCAACCCGCTTGTCAACCAGTCGGGGTTAGCGTGCATCCAACATACTGTATTAATTTCATTCAGTTGAATGCGCAAACCCGTCGCTGCCCGTGATCTCTACAGAGATCATCGCGCGTGTGAGCGGAATTATAGTCAGGGCGGGCATTTTGACGTGAATGGGAATATAATTATTAAATTGGCGCTGCCAAAGAAAGTAGAATCAAGTAAGAAAAAAAAAAAGCAGGAACCCGAGCAGGAAGGACCACGGCGGTGCGTGGCTTGCCGTGTCCATTTATAAAGAACCAAAATCCGATCTTCGGAGACAACCACAGTTGCCCAGCCAACGGACGGTTGTCGTTGACTGCACCCCACGCGACCAGCTGCAGATATTGTGAGCATGATGCCGGCTGGGATCGAGGTCGATGCCGGACATACCTCTCGAGTCTCCATGGCCGATTGCTTGCTTGTACCTTTGAGTAGATCCACGCAAAAGACATGCAAGATACACCAAGTCCCGACTCCTAAGCTGGGGGTGCATTGGAGACCGGAACGGCTAGGATGGAAAACCGGCAATTGGTGCCCGCGAGACATGACTTAGAAATGCTTCAAGAATATTTTTGCTTTGAAAGGACATGAAGGAATAACGCGTCGACTGGGCGGCCGGTCGGAGCGATGATCCGAAGTCTCAATCGGGACGGTAAAGGAAGTTTCCTTCGGGCTTTCGCGATTTTACCAGGAGATCAGCATAGGTATGCCCGATCACTGCGCGGACGGATGTGGCCCGAAAATGTGGCCTATATCCGTTCATAATGCTGACTATGTCCGATCTGATGGAACTCGCTGATGATTTATGAAAGGTAACCGTATCTCCTCATTCAATTTGACATGGCCCATGTCAAATGTGCCGTGTAATATTTAGAACCAATTCGTCACCTTGTCAAGCTGCGAGAGCGAGCGTGACAATGACCAAAGATTTGTCAGACCCCTGGAGCGTCTCCGGTATTTTCGAAATTTGTTCCTTCTGATTTCCCGGTAATTTCGACTTTCGCACTCCATTAAAGAACTCGTACATGTACTGTTTGGGCCGAAAAATGACCCACCCGATCGTAATGCGAACACAATTTAGCCAAAATTCGTGAACAGAAACGGCCAAAATGGATCGGACATATCAAGGCATATGCTGATCTCCTGCTTCAACTAGCGCTGTATGTAATCAGACCGCTTTCTAGATCCGATCCCCGTGAACCCCTCGAATGGAAAACACCTTGACAAACTTGGGTTTTATTCCGCGATGCAACACAGAAACATGTCCTCCAATATGATACACTGGGAAGAAACCACTGCATAGGCACGACAGATACAAAAACAGACACGGGCATCACAGAGATTAATTACGGACTGAGGAGTTAGCATGCCACCAGGCGAGCAGACTAGTCCCGAGTCTTACGAGCTATCGGCTGCCAACTCGTTCTTAATATCCCCGTATCGAGACGGCTTACACATTATAAATTAACTACACCTGTCAGGGTCTTTCAGGCTTTACCCATTACCACAATGCCCAACCAACCCACTGCCACCCAAATTCGGTTGAACAATATTACCGCGTGTTTGACTGTCACTGTCGATACATTAGACATGATGGCGAACAACCTCAAGGTCTCTTTTGTGGAGGTCATGTCCACAACAACGCGGTCACTCTTGACACATGTACTGGTAAGCTTTCAGGCATCCTTTATGGCGGTGGAACCTCATCGACGGAGTCTAGGGTGTCAAGCAAAACAAGAGTGACTGTGCTCAGTTGCTGGAGCAGACTTGCGGACTGCTCAATGCAATTATCATTGTTCATGTACAAGCAGACACAGGGGGAGAATTACCACCAACTCTGTTGAATCATATTGGGAAATTCACAGAGTACTTGCATTTTATGAAGACTTTCTTTGTCTCTAACCACCTTTAGAACACTGCACAAGATCCATACCTTCATCGAGGCCCAACAAAATCGCAGCAAGCTCAAACGGTTTTTAGGTCAGGGAGATATGACCACGCTTCTCAAGGACTGCAAGACAGGGCTGCAACAAAGTCAGGAAGTTTTTCAGGTGGGCCATATAATTGTCCTCGCAACAACGAACTCAAAGGGCAAATATGTAGATCAAGACAGCCAATATACTCACGGATATTGCAAAGATGCAAGAAGATGCACAGAAGAGACACTCAGAAGTGCTCAACATGATTGATTCCATGTCAGATGCAACTCATTCAGATAGAGTATCCGATGTAGGGAGCTTATACTGTTTTTGTGTTACCAGGATAACATTTTGTGCAGATAAGCACAATCTATTCAGGTTCCCACAACAGGTAGGTGTTTTATCACAGTCTTTGATAATGGGACTGAGGTCTTGTTCGTAAGCTCCAATTCCATGACCATGTTACCATCGGAGCCTAAAATATTCCATGGTCGCGACAAAGAACTTTCAGACATTCTAAAATTGTTTGGCCCAGACGCCCCAAGGATAGCGATTCTAGGTGCTGGTGGAATCGGGAAAACCAGCCTTGCCAAAGTGATAGTCCATCACCCTGATATTGCAGCAATGTATGAGCAGCATCGGCATTTTGTGGCCTCTGACTCTGCAACAAACCAGATGGAACTTGCTGCACTCATCGGAGCCCATGTTGGGCTGAAGCCAGCGAATGACCTTACTCGTCTTGTTGTCCATCATTTTTCAGGTGGTCCGAAGAGTCTGTTGATTTTAGATAATCTTGAAACATCATGGGAACCGACTGAGTCCCGCGAGAAAATTGAAGAGTTTTTGTCTCTGCTCACAGATGTGGAGCATCTTGCCCTGATAGTAAGTGTGGAATTTCATTGTCATGGGTCATGCACTCATGGTATGTCAGATCACAATGCGTGGATCAGAAAGACCGGTAAAAATCCGCTGGACTCGACCATTTCTGCGGCCGCTGAACCCGTTGGCACCGGAAGCAACTTTAAAGACATTTCTTGATATTGCAGATGACAGGCATGACCCGATCGAGGTTGATAAAGTTCTGGCCTTGACAAACAACATGCCGCTTGCAATCAATCTTATGTCCCACTTGGTCGATTCAGATGGCTGTGCCAATGTCTTGTCCCGCTGGGAGAGAGAAAAAACATCCATCATGTCTGAGGGCTATGACAGAAGATCTAATTTGGATTTATCCATCTCACTTTCCCTATCAAGTCCCAGAATAAACTCTGTTCCTCGTTCACAAGAGCTCTTGAGCCTCTTGTCGATTCTCCCAGATGGACTCTCGGATGTGGAGCTGGTTCAGAGTAAACTTCCAGTCGATGATATTTTCAGCTGTAAAGCAGCATTGGTTCGTACTGCGCTGGCTTACAATGATCAACACAAACGGCTGAAAGTATTGGTGCCTATTCGGGAATATATGCAGAGAATATATCCCCCCAGAGAGCACTTTATCCAACCACTTTTTGAATATTTCCATGAGATCCTGAAGCTCTACCAGGAATACCACGGAACTCAATCTGTATCTGCAATAGTTGACCGAATATCATCGAATCACCTGAACTTCCTGAATGTTTTGCAGAGCAGGCTCCAACCAGGTCATCCAGACCTTGCAAATGGGATTTACTGCATATGTTATTTGAATCAATTCAGCCGGTTTGTTGGACATGGGTGTATCCCCCTAATTGTCCAGACTTGCAATTTTCTCCCACTGCTTTTCGACTATCGACTGTCGGTCTATTTGATTGCCGAGTTAATTTATTCGCTGAGGCACTATCCAATTCCAAATCCCGATACTATGGCCTCCAAAGCCTTAGAGCACTTGAAAGGCATTACTGATACAGATCTTAAATGTATGTCTCTCACTAGGCTCGTTTACTCGAACTAACCCGAATATCTTAGGTAGATTCTACATAGCCATGTCAGACTATTCTTGTGAATACAAGTTTGACTTGCCCGCAGCCGTCAACTTTGATGAAAAGGCCATATCTTTGGCCACTTCAACCGGAAACACCAGATTACAGGCTAATGCATTGTACAACCTGGCATGGAAGAAATGGCAGCTTGGTCTTTACTCTGAAGCGCGATTACATGCATCTGAATCGGCGAGACTGGCCAGATTGTCGGGAAATATGAAGCAAGAGGCAGATGCTTTATGGATTCAAGCTACTTGTTTGGTTGCACTGGGTAATTATAAGGAAATCATCCTTCCCCTAAACAGGGCGAGGGATCTCCTATCCATTGTTGGCATGGCTGGCGGGGCCACAGATCGTGGTATCATGATCTGTCAAGCAGCTGTCCACAAGTTAAAATCAGAATATGCTGAAGCCCACAATATCCAAACTCAAATTCTCCAAGCTGCTCTGGACCAGGATCCCTATGATCATAGTTTCGCTTTACTTAACATCGCGGGGATCGAAATATCCATGGGTGCTCCAAAGGATGTCGTGCAGACAAATCTTGAAACAGGAAAATCAATATTGGATACTATTGGGAAGCCTGGCGCCCGTATAACAATGATTTATGATTATTTCCAAGGGAATCTCAATCTGAGGGAGGGAGATATATCAGGAGCAAGAGAATTGTTGTGTAAATCCCTCAGATCATGCTGGGCGAGGGATTCAGAGTGTGTAACCTCCTGTCTGGAGATCCTTGGCGACATCAGTCGCTGGGGTATTGCACATTGTGTATCATCCTGGACAACAGTATTCCTCGCACATTCACTCAAGGTCAAAGACAAGCTTTCAATCTATAAAGCTCTCCAATTTCTAGGAGATGTCTTCCTTATTGAGGATGAAACAGAGACAGCCATTGGCCTCATCACTGTTGCCCTCGAAGGGTTTACCGAGATGGATGTGCATCGGAATAGGGCTGAATGCATCCTTCGGATCGGAGACATTTCAAAGGAACATGGTGACCTTGTCAAGGCTGCAGACCTGTGGGAAATGGCAAGACCGCTGTTTGAACGATCATCCCAAGCCCAACAGGTTCAAAATATTGACGAAAGGCTCGCGAGCATCCATTAAGATGTTCTGGAACTACACAGAGCCAATTTAGTGCGCCTGGGAGAGCTCAATGCCCTGTCTGATATAAACAAGGACATAGATGATCTGTCTTACAGTGAAGCACTCAATATGGGGGACTTGGTTGACAACAAGAGGAGAGTGATCTGATCTCATTGTGGATGTTAATATCATATGCTTGTATTGTATGTTCAGGACTGATTTGTAGTTGTGTTGAAATGAATAAATATTTATGCACAAGACCGTAAATAAATGAAAAAGAGAAGAAGAAAAAAGGATGACACATAGAGAAAGAATTGATATTTAACTGCGCACGCAGGCCAATTAACCAGGTTACCCAACAGCCGCATAGTGGCTTATGGCTACCAAAAACGGCATTTGCGATCAACTGGCCATATATTAGAGAGCTTGTGCCAAAGCTGCATGCCGCTTTTTGATTGTGCAAAAAGCAGCATGCAGCTTTTTTTTTTCTTCCTCTAAAGGCCATTACGACTGTGTAATAGCATTAGGGCAGTGTCGGAATTTGACTACCAGGCAGAATTCGTAAAAATCTGCATGCCGCTTTGGCACATGCTCTCTATTCTCTCCACACTCTCGGGCAAAATGTTGCTAGGTGAGGCCTCTGTTGCACCTGACCAAGTCCTAGCCTGGTTGTCCATTCCAGCCGAGATTTAAAGCCACAGTGGCCCATATGGCTTTGCCTTGTGGCATGCAGTAGCTGAATATATTCCGGGCCTTAGAAGATGCAGGTGTCACCTGCCTCCCGATCATTATGGGTGTTCCCTTAGAGGATTCTGGGCCATTTACCGCTACCTCAGGCCCAAAAGTGTTTTAAATTGCATCGCAACCACAGTCAGTCGCACGAAATACAAGTGAAATTCACAGCAATACATAGGAATAAGTATGAGCAAAATTAGACAAAGTTTGGTTTAGAAGAACTCTACACGTTGGCCTCAGGAATGGACAGATCCGTCGAAGGTGCCAAGATCTCGGAGCCGATAGTACGGCAGCAGCCAAGCAGGCTAAAAGTAGGCACATACAGCCACACCCAACAATTTACCACTTGGCGGAATGTTCTTGTCCTTTCAGTATACAAGGGACCGCGCTGAGCAAATTTATCCCGAGCCTATGTACTTATGCGTGGGTCATTAGGGTTGTTCACAGTCGCCCTTTTCCATGCCCTTTTTGCTCCCTTTTTGCTCCCCTTTTTGTACCCTTTTGTACCGTTTTTCATGCCTGGCAGCAAATGTGCTATAAAATCCAGAAAAATTCACCCCAGTCGTTTTTGAACATCTTAGGTGGTATGCAACCTTTGGGGAACATTAGGAACACCCAAACTGCATGAAATAGCGAAATAGAGTTGAAAAAGGCACGAAAAAGGGCGGAAAAAGGGAGCCGCGGCGGGGGGTTTCACAGTTCACTTTTTCCTGCCCTTTTTTCGCTCCCTTTTTCGATGGATTTCTTTCAGTTTTCCTGTTGGGAAGTTCGTTTTTTCCCTTTTTAACAGTTTTTACATATCAGAATTGAAAAGGGGGAAAAAAACCCGGTGAAAAACGACGGGAACCACAAAAATCCCGAAAAAAGGGGAGAAAAAGGGCAGGAAAAAGGGAGCTGTGAATGACCCTAATGTTCCTGTACGACTGGAGTTGCAAGCCCTTCTAACGCAGATAGATGCGGCGCTGGCGTTTGAATCATACTCATCGGAGATGCGGAGAAATTTCTACGGAATGGTCATGGCTTGGGGGACGCCTTCGGTGGGTCTAAGCTCTCCAACGGCGGCCTACTCATATATATTTTCTCATTTTAGATGATCACTAAGCTCACGATCGCGAAGGTTAACGCTTTGATCTCCTCATGCGAGTCCTTGGAGGAGGTCAAATCCTCAGAAGCCGGCGTCACGGATATACTCCTCGATGCTACGGCAAGGGCAAGACGACCAGCGAGGAGAACCGTATTCTTCTTGCATTATGCTTCATGGTGAAAGAGACATACAAATCCGAACGCAGTCTTCCCTCTGCCATATCGACACTGCGGCATGTTATCAAACACGCATGTCCATGACGGAGTCTCCGCACGTCATACAGGCTTTCGTCCTGGCTGTACGCAGCTTTACTGAAAAAGAATATGCGGCTCGGGGCGACAGCACTCGCTCAGGGTTGTACAACTGTATCAAAGTGCCCGATAGTTTACGTGGTCAACAGTGAGTGCCGAAACCTTTTATCGTAATTTCCCAGCGGACGCAGTCCAGTCTTGGCGTGCATGGAGGAGCTCTTCGGTCTGGCGCAACATCTCTCATCCAACGTCCTACTCGGAATATATGTACTGCAGCTATCGGCATTAGTATCTCATGTTCATAGGATCCCTCCTCGGCTGGTGTCTACGGCGGTCCCAAACGAGGCTGAGCGGACTTCTTATCTGGTTGCGCTGGATAAGGCCGTGCAGGAATACGCCTCTTCCACGGAGGGGGTGGATGAGGCTTTTTCGCGGGAAGTGTTGGCGGTGTTCAAGGAGATCGAAGCCGGGGGTGTGTCCATGGCGCAAAAGAGAGTGATTGGGAGGGCTCGGGCATATGTGCAGACTGGATAGGAAAAGCACATTTGGCGAGTAGCTCGCGGTAAACTGCATTAGTTCTGTTCATGTCGTATTATGCGGACCGAAAAAAAGGGTAGAACATCTTTCAACATTTCCCAATTATGCCGTCCGTTTATAAATAAATAAATATAAGCGGTGGGTCAGGACCACTTTTCTCTGAAAATCCGAGGAAAATATTTCGCGCTCAGGCTCCCCGCCTAGTGTGGGGGTGTATCGGCGTCCACACTATTCACATCACGATAATCAATCACAACAGAGTGTAAGCGAAGGCGAGTCAATGCCATCTGTGGCCACACTGAACTGTCTAGGTGTGGCGCGCGATATATACTAAGCTTAAGGTTGTGCTCGGCCCTGTCAACACCATTCAAGTTGCGCGATATACTTCGCCTTAGTATCGCCAAAATACCAAGCCAGAGATAATCACGTTGAAGCGTGTTGTTGGTTCGAGGACAGAAACAATTGGGAGGCATAATAAGTTGTGGAGGGATGACTATATAAGCAGCGTTGAGGACATTATATTTCCACACTTCCTAAAGCCTATAGCTTCTTCCCGTTGCAGCCCTGCCTCGACCCAGGTTACACTGTAATCTCAACCCTGCGCCATTGCTTGACCATCCGGCTATACCGCCACGTCGATGCCACCAGTATCGGACACACCCGCCACGCGCGCTGCTCAAGTTGAGACGGGGTCAGCCGGCGGGTTCGACGGTCCACTAGCCAACTCCACAGCATTCATTGTTGACTGAGGACTTTTTAGCGGACATACGGATGTTCTCACACACATGATACCCCACCCCACTTCCGGATCCAGCGGGGAGGACGTGGATGGGCCTAGATGCCGTGACTCAACTTTGTGGGTTCATACGTGTATGTAACTGTGCCGCACGCGCGGTGGACCCAAATCTTTCAGATTCATGCCAAATTCCCAAAATTCTGACGCACCCATAACTTGATGGAAGGTCCAACCTGTATTAACACAACGTAGAGGTTACATGAACTGAATTCAGCAATGAATTCACGAGGGAAACATCGAGAGGTCCTGCTACGCCGAAATCAGTCTCGTCATGGTCGCCCGGCCCTCCTGGCCCGGTAGCTGGAACGTAATGTCAAGCCTAGTCCGGAGTCGACCTCTCAAAGCCTCCGGCGCGTCAACCAACTTCACTTTAATACATTTGCTAGCAGAGGGCTTGAGCATACGCTTCTCAGACCCGCCTTTCAGTACGAACCTGCCCGGGCCGTCAATTATGCGATGTATTAGAAATTGCAAAGACGCACAGATTACCGCGGATCCACGGACTAAAATACACCACGCTCCGGCCGACGTTCGTCACCCTCAGCGTCTGGGTCCCCGCGGCCGCGCCGAAATCGAGCGCGAGCCGGTCAACCTGCACCCGTCCGCGCGAATGGCCGCTCATCCGGCGCTTCAAAGTAATGTCGGCCTCCCGCTGCGATTTTGCGTGAAAGGCGTCCGAGACGTGTGCGATCCAGTGGGGGCTTGGGACGAGTCTGTCGCAGACGACGCATTGCGTCGGGTATGTGGTGATGGACTTGGTTTGCATGGTCTCCAAGCGCGCATCGCGGCGCTGTGCGGCTCCCGCACGCTTCTTGCGCGGAGGAGCGCTGTGAGGGTTCTCTTGTGTCTTCGACGCAGGCCGGGTGGTTTGCGTTCGAAGGGGCCGTGCTGCTCCCTTGTGCATTGTTCTGCTGTGTCTCTTGCGCTCTCCTTTCGACGAGAACGTCTGTAGGCAGTCGCAGCAGCTGTACACTTTGGCGGCTGTTCGAGAGGCAGCGAAGGAAAGGTCGAGTATGCGATGTGAGAAACGGCCTGGTGTGGAAATGCAGCACTCACGCGGCTGGGTGGTCTGCGTTGGAGTGGGTTGCACAGCGATGACGGCTGCTAACGTGTGCATTGTCCTGGAGTGTCTCTTGCGCTCTCCTTTCGAAGCGAACGTCGTTTGGCAGTCGTTGCAGCGGTGCAGTTTGGCGGCTGTTTGAGGGGCAGCGGAGAAAAGAAAAGGCGATGTGAGAAACGGCATGGTGTGGAAATGCAGTACTCACGCGGCTGGGTGGTCCGCATCGGAGGGGGCCCCGCTGCAACCCCGTGCTGCAGCTGTCTGGCGTGCTGATTGCGCCTTTTGTTCGACGAGAAGGTCTTTTGGCAGTAGTCGCAGCGGTGCGCGTTGGCGGCTGTTTGAGGGAGAGCAAAGTTGAGAGTTCGGACATGATGTGAGACGGGATCTGAGGCAGAGACCCGGCGCTGCTCGCTGAGCAGGTTCGTGTCCATTATGGTAGAATTGGTGTCAAGCGGGGTCGTGTGCGACTCTGGGGGGTGAAGCCACCCCCGCCGCCAGGACATCGCGTGGTCGATGGTTTATTCTTAGGAGTCAGCACGTGCTCGTCGCGACGCGCCAAAATGGGTGGCAGCGTAGTGAAAATGCAGGTGAAGTTAATACCCAAACGATATTTTGGACCCAATTATACCTCAGGTTTCTTGGGAGCTTATCTGCTACAAGAAGCAATTACGCTTGTCAACCCGCTCGTCAAGCAGTCGGGGTTAGCGTGCATCCAAAATACGGTACTAATTTCATTCAGTTGTACAGAGCAAAGCGAGGAGCAACGGGTGGGTATCTCCCCCAATGTTGCTGTCTCAACTCTACATTTATCTGGCGACGCTAGGATCCATGTTGAAATTGATACAGCCCCACGAAATATTGTTGAAGGTACCGACCACCAGGTAGACGTGTGTATGGAAAGTATGAAGGTGTCTGATGAACCTATATCGAATCAAAACCTTACTTCAGCGAATATAGACGAATGCACGGAAACGGGGGATCATAACTCCCGCAATTTAGCACAACAAAGTCAAGAGTTTTCGCAACATGATATTAGCAGTCAAGCCACAGATGCTGACGCAAATGGAACTAGCTGGGCGTCGAAAAATCGTGCCAGACATAAACCGCCAAAATTGTTAAAGTCTGGCAAGTTCACTCGTTCTAGCTTAACGATTGGATCGCTCAACATTGCAGGGCGCGAAAGTAACTTATCCATGAATCACAAACACCATAAATTCAAGTTTTTAAAACAGACTATTGATGCAAATAACCTGGGAGTGCTCGGTATACAGGAAACTCACTTTGACGCTGAATCTGCTACGCAATTCAATAAGGTCTTCAACCGTTGGTTTAAGCTTTACTACTCCGCCCACCCTGATAAACCATCATCGACTGCCGGGGTAGCCTTTGTCCTCAACAAAAAGTTCTTAGACACTGAAAACATCTGTGAATACGAATTAATCCCAGGTCGGGCCTTCATGGTGGTGATACCGTGGCACCGAGGGGAATCATTGAATATTCTCAACATTTATGCCCCAAACCACGCAGATGAACGCGACAAAATGTAGAAAGACCTTTGGAAAATGTGGGCCAATGACTCGCACCTGCCATTCCCAAACGTGGCCCTAGGGGACTGGAATTTTGTTGAAGATCCATTAGACAGAAGCTCGGGTTGTGCAGACTTGGTCCCTGAAAGCTTTAAGATGCTCAAAGACCTATTTAATCTACAAGATGGATGGCGCGCTACCTTTCCTGACTCACGAGATTATACCTGTTACCAGAAACGTACCAACAGACACACAAATGAAACACATGATTCTCACTCCCGTCTGGATCGAATCTGCGTGGTCAACCGTGATTTTAATCTGTATAGAGGCTGGGACATTAAACACTGTGCTGTCAAAAGCGACCATCGCCTAGTTGTGACTCAATTAACCTGCAGACCAGACGAGAAACCAGGCCACGGACGATGGAGCCTTCCACTTTACCTACTGAAGTCAAAAAAAATTATGCATTGAGTCCAGGCTTTAGCCGCACAACTACTGAAGGATTTTGAGCGCTTACAACTCTCTGATCGCGACGATTATGAAAACATTCAAACACTATGGGCAAAATTTAAATCTGATGTGACGGTATGGGGAAAATATTACTCTCGATTCATAACAGATGAAATTACCCGCCAAGTACGGCTCTGGAAAACACAACTCACTATCGTGTTGCATGATGAGGAATTATCACAGGACGACCGAGCACTGGCAGCATATTTACTGGAGAAGAAAATTACCGACTCCCTGCGACAACAGTCGGAAAGAAAAGCAGCATTATCAGAAGCTCGATACGACGTTGAAGGCGAAACACTTCGCACCAAATCTTGGACAACGTCCGCAAAGGGATATCACCCAAAAGATTCTATCCACGAATTCAAAATTGAAGAGAATAATTCGCGTTTGCCCCGGTATGAATCACGGCCAAAAAATATGGCCAAGATGGCCAGAGACTATCACGACTCCATCCAACGCAAGGACCTTCCAGACGAATATGGAAGAATAATGGCGACTGAAATTACACTGGAACAATGTAATATGTTCGTTTGACCGAATCTAATTTCAAAGAGATGGACAAAGATTTGGAGACTGAAGATATTGATGAAGCACTTAGACTATCAAATAATGGCAAGGCCCCAGGCCTTGACGGCTTGCCATATGAATTTTACAAAATCCTCGATATCGTATTTCAGGAGAACAAAGACTCTGATCACGTAACTTTCGATGTATTGGGTTTCCTAACCAAACTGTATAGGGATATCGAAACATACGGTATTGCAGTGAGTTCCAAATTTAATGCAGGATGGTTATGCCTGGTCTTCAAGAAGGGTGATAAATCTCTGATCAGTAACTATAGACCGATCACCCTCTTGAATTGCAACTACAAATTAATGACAAAATCTTACTCCTTGCACCTAATGAATGTAGCACCTTCTCTTGTGCATCCAAACCAAGCAGGTTTCATGAGAGGAAGGAGAATCGAGGACCAAGTAAAATTAGCGAAATTCCTGCTTACAGCCGATGTCAGTACCGAGGGCGTGGATCGAAACTTTTCTGTTTTGGGATGTTTCCAAAGAATTCCCTATATCTCTGTCAGTTCTTAACCATTCACATAAAAATCAAACAGATCTACTCAGCTAATTCATGCACAATTAGTGATAGAGAGGAACTTGCGAAAATATTATGTATTAGGTAATTTCTGTTTTGGGGCTGTTTACCATCTAGCATGGTGAGAACATTTCCCAGTGACCTAGAATTTTTGGGAGGGACAACGTGTATATGTTATGAAACAAGTGATACAGCCAGAACTATATGAAATGTCCAGATGAATGTGATCTTGGCAATATCTCTGAAAGCCAAAAACTGCCAAATGTTTTCACTGGAGCTAGAAGGACTGTAACTAAATTATCCTCACTTCTGGCTCTATCACATGTTTTGTCAGGTATGCATGTTATCTCTCCCAAAATTCTAGGTCATTGGGACATGTTCTGGCCATGCTAGACGGTATTCAGTGCAAAAACAGCCCCCAAACAGAAATTACCTAATACGTAATATTTTCGCAAGTTCTTCTCTATCATTAATTGTGCATGAATTAGCTGAGTAGACCTATTTAGTTTTTATGTGAATCGGTGAAGAACTGACAGAGATATAGGGAATTCTTTGGAAACATCCCAAAACAGAACATTTTCGATCTGCGCCCTCGGTACTGACATCGGCTGTAACTATGCTGAACCTGCTGAGGAAGATGGAATAATTGTTGCACTTGACCAAGAGAAGGCCTACGACCAAATCAACCATTCACATATGTTACGAGTGCTCGAACATATGGGTTTCCCACCAAAATTCCGAAAAACAATCGAAAATTTCTACACAAACGCAGAGACAGTAGTAATGATCAACGGCGAAATGAGTGTCCCTTTCATTGTGACACGAGGAGTCCGACAAGGTGATCCTCTTTCGTGTCTATTATTTAACCTAGCCATCGAACCTCTCGCTTGCTTGATACGTAATTCAGGTCTCAAAGGCGTCACAATACCCGGAAAGGACGAACATCTGGTTGTCTCACTTTTTGCCGATGACACAACTGTTTACTTGTCCTCCAAGGACTCACTTGAATTTCTCTGGCAAATTCTACGCCTATGGTGTGCAGCCTCTACGGCAAAATTCAACCAGCACAAAACCGTTTAACTGCCTTTTGGCCGAGTTTCCTACCGTGAAAAAGTGCTCCGAGAGCGACGGATAAATGACGACTCACAGATTGGTAGCATTGAACCCAACTTAGTAATTAGCCTGGTTGCGCACCAGCCATACGAGCCACCTGATGGCTTTTTTGCTGTGCGCACCATATGGCTAATGGCTCATAAAATGTATGAAACTTTGTTTCATTTGATCATTCTAGCCTTCATTTTTGGCCATGTATCATCTCCAAATTTCAATTGGCGTCAAGCTTCAGTGGCCAGATGCCAACTTCAACCCAAAATCATACATTCCAGCCTTTTTGTCTTGAGTTAGGAAGTATTTAGAGCTCGAAGTGGATTTGGAGTAATGCATGAGCATGTACTACAATGAGCGTCATTTATGAGCAAAAGTCATCAGGGATGTGCAAAGCCATACGAGCCATTAGCCATACGTTTGCGCACAGCAAAAAACACTGTGTTCAGACCCCCCTGTAGGCACAGGTCTGCCAGATCCTGATAGGCAGATGTGTAGGCAGACCAGTGTGCCGACCCTTGCCCATCCATCTGCCCATCCCTGCCGAGGTTGGTCTAGGTATTCCCACTGGATTAGGCACACATAGACTCACGTGGGCCGATGAGCCTAGCTAAGCCTAGTTAGCCAAATTCAGAATCCGACATGGTTTGTACCTGTCCAGCCATTCCAACCAACACCAACCTAGACCCAGGTCGGCCAAGGTTGACCAAGGTTGGCCAAGATAGACACACCATTGTCGGCAAGATCTACCAAGGTGGGCAGGCTTTGCCTCGGTAGGGATGCTAGACCAACATTGGCCGATGCCTATTAGGGTAGACCAACATCGGCTTGGGTGGGCAGTCCGTAGGCGGGGATCGGTGAAGGTGGGCACATCTGTGCCTATGGGGGGGTCTGAATGCAGTGAAAGCCATCAGATGGCTTATATGGCTTGTGCGCAACCTCTCTATTATGGGTGATGGACAAACTTGCCGAATACTCGGAGCATGGATTGGAAACGTTGTAGACTATATTACCCCGTGGCCGTCAGTTCTCGAAAAAATACGAGTGACCTTGAGCGATGGAAATTAACAAAACCGAGCCTCGAAGGAAAGCGTCATATCATCAACATGACCATTGGAGGTCGTACACAATACTTGACAAGAGTTCAAGGGATACCGGAAGACATTGAAGATGATCTGATTAAATTGCACCATACTTTCCTATGGGATGGCAAAAGAGCCAGAGTGTCCCATGATACGATGATCCTGGACACAGCCAAAGGTGGAAAACAGCTTCTGGACATCCCTGCCCGTAATGAAGCGATTGATCTGTGGAACTTACAGTCTTTTTTGACCCAAGGGCCTGAACGTGCATCATGGTGTTATTTTGTTGATTTTATTATCATGAATTTCCTGGAGAAAAGCTACCTTCATATCCAGCCAGGTCAAATCTTGAATGTTTTCTTGCAAGACATACATATCCCAATTTCCTCCAGAACTCCCCTACCGAATGATATAAAGCGTATGATACTCACCACCCAAAAATACCACCTAAAGTTCATAGGGTTATCATATTCCGTGGACATAAAATTACAAATGCCTATCTGGAAACATCCGGGAGTGCAGAAGGATCAATACAGAAGAGCTTGCCAACGAGAGGCGCCAACGAGAGGCAGCTAGTTGCCTGAGACTTAACCATCAAGCCCGACTTGTCCAAGACACTCTTAGAATTGTGAATCAAAAAACAACGATCTTCAGGAAACCACATCATGTTAATCCTTCCGGAATTGGACATAAAAATTGTGGTTGTCATCTCTGCCAACACGACAGGGTGTCTCTCAACTGTAAAAATCCTGGAAAGTGCATTGAAACGGCGAAAATGTTGATAGATAGTATTTTACCAAAATGGAACCCCACAATCAATAACACAGACTTGGAAGACGAGCTGGCTCTTACAGCTGATGAAGTAGAGTTAAATTCAAGACCGTTACAACTCGAAACGATCACCACATTTGATCCGAATTTCGGCTTGGCCAAAATGAATGATGGCTTCCGCATTTTCGCATTTGAGGAATCAATGAATGAAATCCCCGCAAGGAGAACTAAATTACCTGGGCCTCCACCTACTCTTCTTATAGTCTTCTTACATGCTCACATCCTCAAACCAGGCGAGTTCAAACCACTTATTAAAGTCACGATCACGAGCGTTACTGAAAATTCTGAGAACACGGAAATTCTCTCCGTGACTTTTGACCAGGCAGAAATCCCAATGAACTTCTCTTCGGCACTGCTGGGTGGCCTGCTTCATGTCTTATATACTATGACAAAAAATACACCACTCCTAATCTGCTCCTCCTCTGACTTCCTCGCAAGAGTCTTAGTGAAGGAAAAGAAGAAATTTGAAAACAATTTTTGGATCCGAATTTCAAGCTTTTAAAGGCGTGATTGCAAGTCTAAATGAGAGAGTCGCCCGAGTCCAGTTTAAAAGAGTCACAGACAACCGAGCTAGATCACCTACTCAGGCTGAGATTCAGATTGTCACGATCGACGCAGAAATTGACCTTATGTTTGAGTGCCCAGGAATCCTTTTGGCAAATGGGTCCCAGAGAATATTCACCAGGATTATACGGAAACTTCACCCAAGACCCCAACGAAAATTTACTTTTGTGAATTTAGATCGTATACGGTGTTCTGTAGAAGAGATTTCTGGATACACACCATCAGATGAAATGATTTGGAAGTCAGTCCGGTCAATAACCTTGCAACGTTTGACCCGGGAATTTTTTTGGAAGTGCATACATAATACCTTCAGAGTTGGAGACTTCTGGTTTCACATTGATGCTTTAAGCATGTGGGGACAATGTTATACTTGTCAGGTTCCAGAAACCCTCGAACACATTGCATTGGACTGCGAGGTACCTGGCCAAAATTGAATTTGGAATCTGACACAGCAGCTATGGTCGAGGAAATATCAACAATGGCCTACATTAAACTGGGGCTTGATATTGGGTTGTAACCTCGTCAGATTCAAATCAGACAAAGGTGTAGTCCTCACAGAAAAAGGACGGCTCTTCGCGATCCTTGTGTCGGTGGCGTGGCATACCATATGGAACCTCCGCCACGCACGGGTGATAGAAAACCCGGGGAGGACACAGACTACAACAGAAATTCACAATAGATGGTTGAAAGCAGTCAATGCAATATTAACCCGTGATCGTCTCCTGACAGATAAGCTTAGATTTGGACCGCTCGCACCTAAAAAACAACTTGTGCTGAACACGTGGAGTGGTATTCTCTTGGATGAAGAGTCTCTGCCAGATGATTGGATCCATGAGGAGGTTTTAGTGGGTATACAACCCATTGGTGACAGACACGGGATAGGATAATTTTTCTGTCACGTCGGAGTCCCACACTGGTTTAAAATTCGTGTGTAACGGCATTTCCTCCTGAGCAAAACTCCCTGGCAAGATCTGGCTCACTACCAGCAACAATAGCGGATGACCTTGGAATGCTTCTGCAGACTGAGACTCATTACTTCAAACGCTCCAAAAAAAAAAATTCATTCATTTGAATGCGCAAACCCGTCGCTGCCCGTGATCTCTACAGTGATCATCGCGCGTGTTATTCCGTCGGACGAATCTGAGCCGTTTACCGTTACCCCAACTGTTGGCACCCCAAAAGTGTTTTGCATCATGACCGCAGCATAAGCCCCAGTCGAACGATAGTCAATGGAAATTCAGAACGATACATTGGAATCTCAGAAAAATAAGACGAGGTTGAGGAACGAAGGAATATCGCCTTGCCTCAGGAATTCTGGATAAGGTTCAAAGTCCGGTTGAACGAACGATGCCGAGATGGCCGAGCTGACGGGAGCCGCAGCCAAGCACGCACATACAGCCGCCCCAAAAATTGCCGCTTATCAAGTTAGCCGGAACCTCGTCAGCGCACCAACGCGCGATACATATACCAAGTAATGTCTGCTCCTGCTCGTATCCAAGCCCGAACTGCTACAGTGCTCGCTCTGCTGTGCTCCCCGACGCTCGAGGCCCTACTCTCACGCCCAAACATGCTGGCGCTCCTGCAAGCGACGCCGACGGCCCTACTCGCTTTCTTGCGGCAGGCGGTGCGCGTGGCACCGACGACGGCGAAATATATCGCGATTCTGCTCCTCGTGCTCAACGCGAACTCGTTCCCACTCGTCTGGCACGGTGCGTCTTTTCCTCTCTTTTTTCGCGGAAGAACACCGTCTCGAAGGAATCGAGGCTGATTTTTTCGTAGTTCGTGTGTGGAGCGCGGCCTTTGAGCTGCGGGGGGCACTTCTCTGGCACAGGCTGACCCACTTTTACCTGGGGAAGGAGGCGAAGAAGGCGGCGCTGAGGGGGTGGTACGAGGCGCACCTGCCGATTGGGGTGCACCCGTTCCGCACGGTATGGACGTATGAGCGCTTTGTTGGTGCGTCCTTTGCTCTCTTCCACTCCCCTTTCCCACTCCTCGTTTCTCTGCTGTACGACGCCAGGACGGCACCCGAATAGCACGAGCGGAGTCGTATGGAATGCAATGCTGATCATCCCCAACGCACTGCAGGCTTCGACGACTCGGACTTTAACCTGCACATGAGCAATTCCTCATACGCCATGGCCCTCGACTCAGCGCGCTTCCGCCTCGCACTCGCCACATTCCCCAATATCTTCCGCTGCGGCGGGTGGGTCCCGCTTGCCGGTGCGTCTCTGCTCTCTCCACCGTATTGCTTCTTTTACTGACTTTTATCTTCTCCGTCCTCTGCTGTTGTTCGCGCGCCCTCGCCGTCCTATCTATCCGCCTCGCCTCGCCTCGAAATGAACGAACAACGAAACCAGCCACGCACTTCCACTACATCCGCGAGATCCCGATGCTCACGCGCTACGAGGTGCGCACGACGATCGGCGCGTGGGACGAGAAGTGGGTAAGTCGCGTATCCCTCTATCTCTCGTTTTCTTCCTCCCATCGTTTCCGCTTTACGTCTCTCGCCCTGTTTTTCTCCCATCCTTTCGCAATTCGTGCACCCCGTACCTCGTTCTCCCCTCCCATCCCTATCCGACGAATAAAACCCACACTAACCCCACCCCCACGCAGATCTGGTGCATCTCCCGCTTCGTCAAGCCGCCCTCGAAAAAATCAAAGTCCGCAAAAGGCGAAAAATCGGAGAACGGCATCGCAGACGCCATCGCGCTCGCCAACGGGGTCGCGCTCGCCTCCGTGCATGCTCAAGAAGGGGAAACGCTCATCCCCTCGCTGAAAACGCCCGCGACGCCGCTGGGCGGGATGAGTGGGGGGCAGACGCCTCTCGGTGGGGATAATATTAATGGGAATGCGGGAGAAGGGCCAGATAAGGTGGCGCAGGCCTTACTTCAGAGGGCGGCGAGGGCGACGGAGGAGGATGGGGCGGTTTTGTATAGTGAGTCCTGTTTGGTTCTTTTTTTCTTTCTTGGAGGGTTTCCTGGTGTGATATCACCGCGGGTCGCATTGGTCGGATTAGACTCTGCAGTCGCGCAGCTCGAGCGCCTTGCGATCCTGACCGATTCATTATATCCGGCTCTTCTCTTCTCGTACCTTGCCCCTACACCTACCAATACTAACACACCGTGACACCCCACAGCTATCGCCGTCTCCCAGCTCTGCTACAAACAAGGCCGCATCACCGTCCCCCCGCCGTCGTCCTCGCCGCGAACGGGTTCCACGCCGCCTCCGCCTCTCCCCCCACCCAAACATTCTCCCTCTCCTCCTTCTCCCACGCGCGCTCAGCCAACCCGCCCCCGCCGCACTGGCCCGCCGTGCGCCAGCTCACGTCCTCCATGCCCGCGCTCGCGCGGTTCTACGCGGGCGGGTGGCGTGCTGTTCCTGAAGGGGAGAGGTGGTGGGAGGATGCGTTTAGTGCGTGTGAGGGGGAGAGGAAGGGGCGGTTGG
The DNA here is from genome assembly GCA_029378395.1 of Mycena leptocephala. Taxonomy (NCBI): domain Eukaryota; kingdom Fungi; phylum Basidiomycota; class Agaricomycetes; order Agaricales; family Mycenaceae; genus Mycena; species Mycena leptocephala. The sequence goes on along the minus strand of JARJLF010001069.1, from coordinate 45,553 downwards.
GTCCTTTTGTTGGGGAGGGGCAAGGAGGAGAGGGAAAGAAGAGCGGGCTGAGCGGGGGTTTGGAGGCGGTCAGGGGGTTGGCGTGACTTTGTGGGTCGGGCCGAGGAAGTTAAACACGAGGAAGGAAGAGGAGATGCGGAGATAGGGCGAAAAATATTTAGTTACTTTTAGATATGGGGGAGGGACGGATAGCTAGAGATATAGATAGACATTTATTGAGATCGAGATAGATACATACCTAGTAATCATTTTATGCTGCGCGTGGGTTCCTTCCTTCCGATCTCCTGAAGTCATGCCCGACTTGTACTCTCGGGCCTTGGGTCAATATGCCCCACATATGGGGAAGCAATTCAATTCAACCGTCAACCGACCGCATTGCGGATGTTCAGAGATAAATTCCAAGGTCCGCGTAACTGGTATACACCTCTGCATTCTGTCTTGATCGAAACAAGTTTTACAAAGCATTTTGTACTGCCCAAAAAATTCGGGACGTCCACCTGCCCGTCAATTTGTTTTGGAATCAGACAAATACTGTTTCGACTAATGATCATCTCCCGACGTCATCCTTGACTTGACTTGATAATTCTATATATAATCAGAATGAAACGAGCTTCTGGTGTATCGGCATCTGAATCTAGTGCTGTCTCCGGTCGGGACACATCCCTTTTTCCAATCTCTGAGAATTCTGGTGGCATAATTCCTCCTCGACCTGCCGCCGGTTCTGACAACAAAATCAAAGGATGATATTAACAACAAAGCCCCAACTAATGTTCCGCAACGTTCACTGAACTTCGTTGACACCTGTATTTTGAGATCTTCAGGAGAGACGCTTCTCGATCGCCATACATCTGGGCATTCGTTGCAGTGGAATCCTCATCGTTGATGAGATTTGCAGATGATCGCTAAAGATGTGATTTACAGACTCAACGACTCTGTGTTGCAGCTGGGTGATACCGGCCCTGCGCATTGAGAGGACAGATTACTCGTTGCAAGACCATCGACGCAGACGTGTTCTCACTTGAATATCAGAGGGCGGGGAGAGCCTGACTTTTTCCACAACGCACTGCCTCTACATAACAATCTAATGCCCAAGATGCACTCCGTCCCTTGATCTTTGTCTGCCGACTCAAATTTAGAACGGGATCCATGGAACCTCGTGAGTGTTTACAGCTGGCTGTCATCTTTCATCCTTCCCGCCGTCCTAAGCCGCGATGCAGTACTTCGTTGACTCCGGGGTTTGATATGGCCCGGGGTCTTCATGGGATACGGTGGCACTACTTATATTTGACATGCATCCTCATGAGTGTTCACAGCCGGCTGCCATCTTTCATTCTTCTCTCCGTCCTAAGCCGCGATGCGCGCCGACTCTGGGGTGGATCTCTTGATAAGGGTCTTCACGGAAACTGGAGTTAGTAATATAGAATGCTCAACCGCTGTTTCTTATAAAGGCACCTAGGTTTCCCTCCTGCTCTACGGTCCGTCATGCCCGGCGTCACAGCTTGGGCCTCTTTAATATCGAATCACAGGCATCTATGTCAACCTTTTTCTGCTCTCTATCTACACACTCTCTCGCCGCCGGGAAACCCCTGGAACAAAATTTCTTATAGCTGCGAGTTGCGTTATGGCTATTGTGGCAACGACGCAAATCGCCGCCAATATTGCCGGAGCCGTGATAACCGCTCGCTTCGTCCAACAACTTGTTCATGCACACGTATTGAACCGACCCCACTCCGTGAGGACGCTCGAGACATTAGTGAATGTGCTGTTGGCAATAAACAAGTGAGTCGACACAAACTCCATTGAATCGGAATCGGGACTCACCACACCAGTGTCGTGACAGATTTATTCTTCGTAGAGTTTCTCCTATCCGATCGATGGTGGACTGAGCCAATCATAGATGTATCGATGCTATGTGATATGGGGATGCCAACGAAAGATACTCATTCCGCCGGGGCTTCTCATGATAGCGACCTTACGTGAGTCGTCATCCCAATGTTTTTTAAATATGCGTTTCTAGCATGGCGTATAGTCGCGTCGATCCTGGCATCACCAACCACTAGCATCACCAATGCACAGATCCCATTTGGCCTGGCGGCTGCAACAAATCTTGTTCTCACCGCCCTCACCGGTAAAGAAATTCCCTCGGTTGTTGACTTCCGCTGAAATGTCCACCCAGCCGGTCGGATATTGTGGATTCGACGTCAGTCATCACATGCTGGTCGTGATAACACATGCCACAGTCGTCACAATAGGGCCATAGGAATCATGTGTGTAACTTGCGATGGATGAACGAGCTGACCACCCCTTGTATTGACTTTGGTTCCTGTAGCCTTGAGTCCGGCGCAATCTATTGCATTGCGGCACTATTTCTACTCATCGCTGCCTCCCAGAATAATATGGAGATCTTCTCCATTGGGTTCTCCGTCGAGCAACAGCTACTGGTCAGTTTGGATGATTCTCTGGTGGTCACATCCATTCATCTTATCTGTCTGACAGACCATAATACCAACGTTCACACTGGTGTATGTTGGCCTCAAGGATACAGTTGACCGCCCTACGGGAAGCACCGGGCAAGCATTTGTCAGCCAGGACCCTCCCTCCCTTTTGGCCACACCTGCAGTACGGTCATATCCACCTTCTCAAGTACTAGATATCAAACCGCAAAGAACGGAAGAAAAGGACAGTGAATCTGTATGAGCCGGTATGAATGGTATATTAGTGGTGTTGATACTGTACTATTTCGGCCGAGTGTTCAGGTGACACGCGATGCTCAATACTAGACCCCTATACCATACAGGGATGTAATATAGAGCTAATCTGAGAACTCCCCAAAAAAGGTTTTTCAAAGCAAAAGTTTTTTCCCGTTGTTGATTTATGCCACATCGATAACATCGGGAACTATGATGTTCCAGACGTTGCATATTATCTGCGACTGCTTAGTGGGCCACCATGGCGTTTTTGACCTCGAGCCCACCCGTGAAATGCGGTATATACGGTTATATGGGGTCTAGCACCAAGGTATTCATCCTGTGAATGAGTTGAGATAGTTTGAGCGAATTTACACGATGGTCTCTCGACCTACGGAATTTTTTGTTCCGGCGGTTCCCAAAACGGCAAAAACGGCTTAGTGGGCCACCTCCTCACATCGTTCATTCGGACTTATATCGTATATGAGCACCTTAAATATTTCCCTTTGAGCCAAGGAAAAGGGGTGAAATCACTGTGTACACAGAATGGCACACTCTGCAAAGCAGAGAGTGCATTGGTGCGCCAAAATTGAATACGGACCGATAGATAAGATGCATCCGCATATATATTTCAACAACAGCTGACCTCTAGGCTACAATAAGCACTCCAAAAAAGTTCGTACATACGCACCAACGAAATTCGGGCGTTTTAGGATGTATCCTTCGGTGACCACCAAATATGGCAGTTAAAAACCCTTGATTTCGTTTTGAGAGTTTTGTTGGTGTCTAGAAAGCATCCCCAAAGTCTCAGGTCCGTAGCATACACGGTTGGTTCACCATAGAGAGGTTGAGAATCTGTTACTCAAGCTCAAATCAAGGTCTTCTTGGGGCTCAGCAAGGCAAGAGGGAACATTTTTTTTTCTCAGGATAATCGCAGATCATTTCCCTGAATCCAGGGATGAGAACGAGGCCCTTATCTTGTGAATTGGCCAGGAATTGGTGGAGGAACAAGCGGAAGAAGGTTTTCGGAGACAAGGAATGATGTTCACACGTCGTCATCCCGATCAAAAACCTGGCACAGCTGTTGATCGCTGCCAACACTTTCCTCCAAATTTGACTCACGCTGTCCTCGTACATTGTATTCCATCCTAGAAGTACCAAATCCTAGGTCTATGCATCCCACCGGCTTATATTATGCAAATGGCCCACTAACTAGTGTGACCCACTAAGGGGTCTCAGATAATAATTGATTTCTGACTTTTTTTTTTTTTTGGGTTTCCAAAACTTTTTTCGTCAGATTTCAGAATACCTTTATATGTCATACCCATATACTATACCATCATACAAGGCTCATCCTCGAGGGAATAGGGCCAGAAGATGCCCAGAACATAACTTCGGACCGTACTCGAGTGGCTCATTTGCCGAGAGCTTTAGACCCACATCGAATTTGTTCCCGGCCGCACCAGCTTATTTTCCCATGTGTTTTCTTTCCACCTGTTTGTAGTAATTAATCTACGTTCTCCGTCGAATCGGTCATGGTAGGTCTCCAGCAAATCTGGTAACAACCATCCCCGCCTTGCGCAGATTTTTATCAGTGGGATGTTCGACTTGCTCCAACAGCCAGCTTAGTTCAGGATGGTTGCGGAATAGCCATATGGTGTGAAGAATACCCCCTCCATCAGGTACATCTTCCTGATCTTTAGGCATTTGGTGGAAGAGTGAGTATCGTAGAGACACGAGGCCCAGGGTGATGGACGCTGCGAGGCCGACCGCCACCTGATACGAGTGAGCTCAAAGAGAGGACGGCCGATCAGTATTGTCGCCCTACCGCTATTACGTTCAGCTTTTAGAGATGAATTAGTTGCGGGATTATACGGTTCAAAGCACGTACATCCAAACGTGCTACTGTGATTATTTCGTTGACTGTTACATTTCCTTCGAGCAAAACCGGAGGTTGTGGGGTGCATTGAGGAAGAGCTGTTGCTCTGTCCCTTAATGATTGCCCCATGTGCCCGACTGTGGGCTGATAAGACCCCGTTTCTACGATTAATATTCAGTTTCGGACTTACGAGTCCAGAACATTGCGGCAACCATCCTGGATAGGGCATTTTCGAGATCGTGAAGACTAATATTAGAGGGTCGTTTCAAATCTTCCATTTCAGCCAAATTGAAAGTCTGGATCAGAAACCTGTGGACATTGTCTCTTTCGTGAGCGGGACTACGGCCTAGTGAGTTCACTGTACGTACAAATCGGCGACTGAGAGCCACCATTATCGACGAGGAGTGCCCGCCGCGGACGGGTTCAAGAACTTGAATCAGGACTATAGTACTCACGAGAGAAGTTTCTGAATGTTCACTCCGACTGACTTGTCCAAGCCTTGCCCCCAGGTTCAGTTTGGCAATCAATCGATTGATCAAGTCGCCACAAATCGTAGGAGCTAACCAGTGGCAGTCAGCGTTAAGAAAGAGAAAGCGCATCAAATTCCGTCATGATCGTGATGTCACCGGCACCGCCACGTCTCTCAGACTCTTCCACCAATTGCAGCTTGCCAAGGTACCGACTCTCGGCTGGCGGCCGAGCCAGCCCTCCAAATCCCGTACGGGCTCAAGACTTCCCTGGTTTCCTCCATAGTTGTTTTTCACTGCACGGCCCTTCTCCCATCCGCAGACCACTGAACAATACGGACTCGTGACTCGGCCGACGAGCCTGCCGTATTTCTCTCGACTCCACAGCTCTGGAGTTTCATATTATTACTAGAAATCCCTCTTGGCTCTCCATATGGCGATTTCCCCGCGGCCCAGGATATCAATGGCTGTATTCGAGGATATCCCCCCTCAGCCGAAGATGCGTCCCCGCCCGCTCGCTTGACAATCCTAGGCCTGGTCGATTCAGGCTATATCTGGACTTGCTCGTTCTGGTGATGTTCCTTCAACTCGACATTACGCTGTTGTCTGGAAAATGACAACCGCCGAAACTCATAAGAATCCGAGGTCAAAAATACATCGTGCGATATCCCATTCGAAACCTTGACGTTCATCAAGTGTCTCTGCGGCGCAAAGACCTATATAAAACGAGAGCTATCCGTCGATCGGGAACAAGTCGTGGGTGTTGCTGTATTGTGGAAACGTTATCCCCTGACGCCATTCCGCCGCCAGCAGCATTATCTAGCGGCTCAGAATTTTTGGCGGTCAGCAGAAGTTCGGACCTCAGATCAGCGATAACGACTACCTCCTTCCGGAACTAACTTTAATAATTGGATTCCACTCCTACCCCAATCACACACGTCGATGTTTCTTCCGTCATGGCCACCATTTTAGGCATAATTGCCGATCTACCAAGGAAGCACGGGAATAAATTTTGTGGGTTCTATATCCCTCCTCTCTCATCTTCAAATATGACAATTCGTACCGCTTAACCGGGGGAATCTGTTCTCAATCCCAGCAAAGTCAGCATCCGCAAGTTAGGGCGACTCTGAATCCGTCCGATTATCTCGAACCATGCTCAGCACTTCATGTAATCATCCGATTCAGCCTCATCTATCTACTTTCCGAGTCTCGCCCTTTCTCACGCCGGTGCTGCCTAACATAATCCTCCAACTCCGTATCAGTGACCTGTGTCACCTTCGCCCGCAAATACGAAATCTTCCATTCCTGCTGTTCGAACATGGACGAAATCTGCTGATGCGATGCCTCCAGAACGGCTTTCGCGGCCTCTACCCGTTTGATGATCGCCTGGTTCTTCAGCCCAATGGAATGAGTGATGGCGTGAACCGCCCGAACGATCTTCGATAGTCGCAGAGCGATAAGAGTGGACGGCGCCGACTTCAGACTCGACTTCGCGAATTTGAAATAGACCTCCACAGTAAAGAGACAGTGACGATTATGGCGTCAACCATGTAGATTGGTTTCCTGAAGTGGGTAACGAAACCAAACGCGATGCCTGCCGCGATCAATTCGGCGATGAAAATGGAGAGGAGTGTGACCGAGAGCGACCACAGGAACCGTTCTGCGTCGTCGGAAGCATTCGTTTCCTGCAGTTTGCAGTTGGCTGGGAGTGGGAGCTCCACGATTCCGTGCTGCGCGAAGTACAGCTTCTGCTCCTCGGTGAAACAAGGGAGGTTGAGAAGAGCAATGATGAGCTCGATAAACACGACGAGCAGATCCAAGAGGACCATGCTGATGATGACATAGTGGAACTTTGTGCTCTCGAGGATGTTGCCTAAACGACCCCGCCAATGAACGATCTGAAAATGGAATTAGATTTCGGAACATGGCAAAGTAATAACAGTGACCTTGCGCCCGTCCGAGCCGGATTCGACATCACTATCCTGGTGTTTGCGTGCGGGGGACGGACTCTGTGTCCCATCGCGATTGGCCGGCCACTTCGACAAACAAAGTCGCTTCAGAATATGATCTGTTCAGAGCGTGAGCTAGGTCGATAGATGAACCAATGACGGCCATACGCCGTGAATGTGCGTTCTCTGGCTAGGCGGGTGCTACAGCAGATACAGAACCTTGAGCTCAACAATCTCAACAACGCGTATCAGAAAAGACTTACCTCCATATCGAGAGATATCCGAGCGAACCGACACCACGCGAGAGCCCTCGGATCCAGACGCTGGCTGAAAGTTGGAAATATCCAGGGTGAGGGCTGACACTCCGCCGGAGCCTTCGTTATTGACTGGCTCAGGCTCATTGGGTTCAGAGCTTGAGAAAGAGGCGCGACTGAAGTGGGTAGCCGCAGCCGATTCAGGTTCTCTGTCCATGATTCTGAGAGGTCCCGCTGCTTCCGAAGGAGTAACGGCGAAGTGAGGTTGAGGGGGGGGCGAAGGTCCTCACAATGGAGTCGACAGAGACACTCGTTCCTTATCGTCCACCCGTTCGTATGAGAATTTAAATAACAAGCGGCTCGGCCACTTCGCGACCTCTCATCGTCTTACGTTGGGCCTAAATTTCCACTTGAAGGGTTCAATCAAGCTGAGCCAAATCGTGATGTTATCATTGACTGTGGAGATGAACCCCAGCCCATGACCCAAGCCGACCTGAAAGGGAAGGCGAACTGCGGCATGCCTTCCCAATCAGACCGGAGCTAAGGTATGACGGGAGCCGGCCTGGCAGACTGCCCAGCATCGGGAGAATGATCGAGCGGAGTTTTCGGAGTTTAAAAAAGTTCAGAGATACTTTAAGGAGGGAGAATGCGGGAGACTCCCGTAAAGCGGAGGACTAAATGATTCATCTCCACTTTCAAGTTTGTAGGTATTGAGACATGATGTACTTTCGTTGACACATTACGCTTCAGCCGTAAATCCAGCAATTTCGGCGGGGAGAGGACGGCAATCCTTCGTTATCGCTTGACCCCGACTGTGCCGTGGGATGCCGTTTTCAGAGCGCGAAAGGGAACGCACTAGCCTTTGGCCGTTCACTTCCAGGCATTTTACGATACGTTGACTCCAGTTCCTGCTGTCAACCCACGGTTCTAGAGAGTCTAGTGACTAACGCGGCCGATTCGACCGAGTGAGAACTGATTACGGCGTACCTATCTGCGGATCCTCCCGTTAAGCTGGAGACTATCACGCACGTTGGGTCCATTCAAAGAACGTATGAAATCGAATTTTGGGAGACGCTTGATTTGTAGCAGTTCAATGATTGATTTGTGGTTTTCAACGAAGTCATATCTCGGATCTAACGGGTACCTCACTCTCCGAAGGCGGGACTTAGCGTGTTATCTTTGGCAGATAGGCACGGAATTTGGCAAGCCAACATGCGTAACGGTGGTCAGCTGAAAATGGGTCTACGAGATAGAGATTTGCCAAACAGATTTGGTACTCCTGATTCCCGTTGAACCCGTTCTACGCGGTAACCTCAGAACGCACCCAGGGTCATTCGCCGACTTTCCATGGACGCTAAATTTACACCGACCCACCTTCACCCAACATGCATCTCGATTCGGAATAACCCACAGTTCCTCTCTCCCTACGAAGCCCCTCATCACCGCAGAGAAATAACCAAATATGCAGCTTCCCTCGCTTTCCGCCTGCTCTCGCTCTTCACGCTTGGTACAAGCGCCCCCCAGAACATCGACGCGCGGGCAATTTAATCACGTCAAGATATCTCCTTGTCTCCCCTTACACTTCATATCTGGTGCCTCGTTTATCATTTACCATCCTCGCGCCTCCCAATCCGCCACCGTGTCTTCCATGGTCTCTGCTATACTGCGATACGTCATTCCCAGTACGCGTGCGGACTTGCTGGCGTCGTAACGGATCTGATGCACCACGTCTTTCCCCGCACCGTGCACACCCTTCTGATATTTCGGCGATTCCGGGCCGCGTCCACTGTCATGTGTCAAAATCAAATCTCGAGAAAATTGAGAAGTGAAGGACGTACGCCAATCCTGCCAGACGTACGGACCTGCACTGACGATGATGCGTTCACCGCCAGCGGAGGTGCTGAGAAGCGCAGGAAGTGCGCACGGCCCAGGTCGCGGACGTCGACCCAGCAGGATCCACTTTGAAGGGTCGCAGGAGTGGATGGCTCTGTGAGCGTGGTGTAGAGTTGGTGGGCGGAGGTGTTGAGCGACTCGGGTGTCGGTGTATCATGGATTGTGGGCTAAAGGGATCGAGAGGGTCAATTAACCTCGGCAACCAAGAGATGGTTGGCGTACCCCGAATACAAAGGGCGGGTTGATAACGACTAGATCCCACCAATCTCGCTCTTGTGTTTCTCCACAAATTCCCATGCAGCTGAGAGAGAATTCTTTTGTTCTGCTGAGGAATCAAACCAATTTCTGCACGCACCTCTTTCTGCAAGCGTCTTGGACGCACGATACTTCGTAATCGGCGATGCCGCACGGCCCATCTCTTCCACTTCCTTCGGAGCCTGTTTGTTCCAGTCAAGTTCGCTGAAGGTCTTCGGCTCTGGTTCCACTTGGAGAACAGCCGCGCAGGACGACGTAACGACCACACGCTTGACGGATTTCCTGCAAATTTACGCTATGTAAATTGTCTAGCCACCGATAAGGAAAAAAGGCTTGCCCGTGTTTCAGAGCACTCTGAAGAATTCCCACGTGCCGTGGATAGCTGGTACGATGAGCTCTGCAGTAGTAGGAGTGTAATCAGCTGCGGATCTACCGCACGGCAACAAAACGCACCTTCAGGCTCATCCGCATTTAAATGGAATGGAGACGCAGTGTGTTCAATTGCGTCTACGTTCTGAACCGCCTCGTCGAAAGCGCCTTCCTACAAAATCCAAATTTTAGGCAAGATGCGTAAAGAATACGTGAAACGAGCGGAATCCCTACTTTAGTGATGTCCGGCACAACGACCAGCTCAAACTTATCGCCATAAGAGGCAAAGATGTCCTGAAGATGGGCACACTTGTCGGCAGAGCGAACGGCGCCACGGACGGCGAAGCCCTCCTCTAACAAAGCGCGCACGACCCACTGGGAAAGCATTTAGTGCGGTCAGTTTTACACTTGATCAGGGACCTACAGCTGCTATGAAGCCATTGACACCGGAGACAAGGACTTTGCCGGAGGTTACTGGAGGCATTTCAAGTTTTCGGGGAGAGGACGAAATGGACAGAGCCAAAGTGTGTGGGAGTGGATCCGGGCCTCGCCCGGCCCGCAGCCGGCATCCTCGGCATGTCTGAAAAATCACGGAAAATCGTCTGGAAAATCGAAGATCCTCGAACTGGTGTCTCCTTTTCTGGAGGTTCATGCCCAATTGCAGCGATAGGAGTAAAAAAACTCACTTAGTATCTATGCCGGGTTGAACAGTAATGTACCATCAGAGACTGCCTTGTCGGCCACCTTGGCATTTATCGCCACGGGCCTATACACATAGTCGGACTGGTACAGGTGTATAGGGTCTGAATCGAAGGCATACATCCTATCAGTGAGTTGAGATGTTTTTAAAAACGGCCTAACCGGCCGCAGCGTTCCGTATGCAAACCGTGTGCAAACCGTGTCTCATGAGGTCTCTCAACCGATTACTGAGTGGAAGCATCGCTGAATGATCTTTTTTTGATCTAAGTGACAACGACATTGCTGTTCAAAAGTGTGTACTATCTGCCCTTGCCAACATCAGTCCCTCGCGTGCTTTGGAATGATTAGGAGCTATTTGTTCCCAGAAACTGACACCCACTTTAGGAGGACCAAGATTTGGGTGGCGACCTTGGCCCCCCAGCTGGACTATTGAAGTGGATCCTGACGATGCCATATTTCCTACCATCTCGCATGTCCATCTTCGAATTTTACTGTCGGAGGAGTCCAGAAGCTCTGATACGTGCTCCAATTCGAATGCTCTTTCCTCCACCTCAGTCTATGTTTTATTGTCGGGCCAGCAACTCAGTCTGGAGAGCAGGTACACAGCGCTGTGCTTCATTATAACATCGCTGTCTATGTTGGAATAGGATGAGAACTACGCTGTCGGCAAAGAAGCTGCAAAGATACCACAAGAAGGAAACGTCTCGGACGCACACACTCCCACATTCGGAAAAGGAAACGCCGCAGACTGGTGAAATGAAGCCAGGTTGCCCACCATGTTGCATGTGAGTTGGCCTATGTGAGAGTTTGAGGAGTCAAGAGACTGAGAAATATATTCCCAGATTTTTGTCGCCCTGAGCGCGTGTGCGCCAAAGACGAACGAATTTGCAATGTTCACGATAACTTGGAGGTTGATGACCCAGAGATCTTGAACAATTTCAGGGAGCATTTGCACTCGTCTGACCCTCGAATCCGCCGATTTGCGTGCAGCATGCTGGGAAACATTTCAGTTCATGGGCCCGCAGGCTTGGGTTCAATCTCTTGATGGTGGATCACGCCGCTCCTAGGCCTAAGGTCCGGGGTTTTCCTCGTCCCGCGTGCACGCTCAATCCATCTTAACAGTGACAAAGCCGCTGTAGTGCGGGGGTGTGCATACACGCGCTCTCAAAGCTCAGCTCTTCATCCATGGGCGCACGTGAAAGTTTGGGATTTGAGATTCACGGCATCACCCCTTTCGGCGGCTCGTTGATTGCTTTTTCCCGACTTCAAGTACTTGTGCCACAGTTCCGCGCTGATGCTACTTGTATTTTTTATTCTAATGAAATCTATGTACATCATATTCCCTAGCCAATGATTTCCTGTGGTGTCCCATTCCTGCATTAAATGGTCGGTTGCAGCACGTGTCGGCACCTATTCATTTGTTGCTTACCGCCTGCAAATTATTTCACCGTCGCTCTGTTCGAATTGAATACCTTATGGCATTCGGGCCTTGGGGCATATGCTACCTTACGCGCAAGTCCATCAGGGGTGCCGATCATGCCGGTTGGTCTTTTGTGTGCTCCTGCTCCTCAGGCTTCAGGCTACAGGCCTTAGTCTATCGGAGAAAGTAGTTGTGGTGAGCATTACTTTGTGCATGAGAGCCTTCTCAGTAAAAGGGCGATGCCTCAGAGGGAAAGATGCTCAAGATGTTGGCCGGAAGTTTCCGAAGTTTGACCATCAGGAGTGATCCGCGTCAGTGCTGCCGTGCCGCCGCCGTCGATCATGCCGCCATTCTCAGTTCCAAAATGCCCTCGGCGCGCAGTCCGCCAGATCGGAAGACATGTCATACACTTGCTAGACTCGGCTGACCCCGAAACTTGTGAGGTGATACGAAATTTAGTTTTTCACGAGGCAGAAACATTTTTCCATCTAAATCCGAAGCTCCGCGCACGAGTTTCAGTCTTAAGTTTTTTTTTCAGCATTCTGGGATGAGCAAAATTGGTGATATTTGCAAAGCGATGAAGACGAACATGTGGAAGCGTGCGTTACTTGCACTCGTGCAATTGCGGCGGCCCGATGGTATGGACACGGCTGTGCGCCTCTGGTCGTTCTTGCGGTACTTCGATGTGCTATATTCGTGCCGAAAGGCTATTTTTCATCACCGCCATATAGTGTCGACGACGGTGAAGTACGGCGCAGCGCAACACAGGCGCTGTCGCAGATGACCAGGGTGGACGGTGGGCAGGCCATATCAAAAGCGACACGAAAATATGTCCCGGATCTTCTGGAATCCGATACCGAAACGATGAAATGGACCTGCGACTTATTGGGAAACCTGGCATATTACAGATCCATGCCAGCCGAGCAACTAAACACAATAATCTCCGCGACCAAATCATGTTCATTACAAGGTACCTTTGGTTCTTCATTTCAGAGCCAAAGAGACTCATCATCTAGCACAGTGGACTCGAAGAGAGGCATGTTTGCGATCGCGCAGTCCGGAAGACCAGTATCTTGGCAGTTTATGCTGGTTTCCTGGCGGGTGAAATAGGTATCCTGAAGACCAAGACACCTCTGCCCCGCGAGAACCATTAATTCTCGGACTGGGACTCTTTAATTTCGCCTCATTTTATATACATGAGCCTGGCTTACGAATTTTGTATAAAGATCCTTGGACTGTTGAATTGATGACTTTTTGTTTCGTTCTCCTAGAGAAAAGCTGGCCTGGAGGTATAGATGGAAAATTTCCATGCACCGATTCGCCCAACTGCTCCGATTCGCGAATATTCCAATCGCTGCGTGAGGGCTCAACGATGTTATGACGCCGAACATTTCTCGCCACTTCTTTCGGGCTTTCGGCCTCTCGGCCGAAGCGGAGTTTGATTTCAAATTGATTCCATTGGAAACGTGATGTGCATCAAAACCTCTTTCTTTGTGCCACCCATGAGGTTTGGCGTCTCGACAGCCACCAACGAGTAGGTCGCCTTTATTTGTTCACTCCTGCCCATTTTAATGGTTCTCCTCCAGTACGATGTCTTCCCCTGGACACCATCAGCTCTCGCAGAGCGCGTACGCGACGCAGAGAAAAGATCTGTTGGCGTTGATGAGCAGGTTGCGCTCAGTGGGTGCACAGACGGAGCTCGATCTCCCCCGAATCGCAGTTATTGGGAACCAGAGCGCAGGTGCGTCTGAGAAATGACCTTTGTTCTTTTGTACTGTTCGTTCTCTGATCTATCTCAAAGGTAAATCTTCAGTCGTCGAGGCGATTTCCGGGGTAAGTATGGAATGAACAACCTCCATAAGTATCTGCCATAAAGCTAACGACTCCACCATTGCAGATCAAAGTCCCTCGCGAATCCGGGACCTGCACGCGCTGCCCATTCGAGTGCCGCATGGCCACTGCGCCCGACTGGTCCTGTCGCATCTCGATCCGCCGCGAATTCGACAAGGCGGGCAAGCGCCTTAGCGAGGTGTCTGAAGTCCCTTTCGGGAGCGTTATCACGGACAAAGACGCCGTTGAGTTGATGCTTCGACGCGCGCAAGTGGCAGCTTTACGTTTGGCTGCTGACGCTGCACGTATTCTGGAAATGAGTGTCGATGAACTCAAAGAGAGCGGCCAGGATGAAGACACTCCGGAATTCTCCCGGAACGTCGTTTGCATCGACTTGGAAGGTATTTCCTTTGGTCTTATCTTCTCGTCTCGATCTGACTCTGGACATCGCAATTAGGACCCGACTTGACCGACCTCCAGTTTGTTGATCTTCCGGGTATGTCTTTTTTTCGCCCCGCGTTCGCCTCTCCTCTGAACAGAATCATGCTAAGGTATTATACAAAATGCCCGCGCCGACACTGTACGTTTGGTGGAGGAGATGGTTGTCGAAAACATCCGTGGAAATTGCCTGATCTTGGTTGCTATTCCAATGACCGGTGAGTTCATCATTCCTTCCCTTTTGTTATATATTTTTAGTGGACGTCCATTAGATGATATCGAAAACCAAAAGGCCATGACTCTAGCCCGCGAACAAGACCCCAAGGGCATCCGTACCATAGGCATGTACTCCCCGCATTCTCATCCACCAAAATGCTGATCGAGGGCTACAGGTGTACTAACGAAACCCGACCTCATCTCTGCGGGGTCAACCAAGTCGCGTGCGTTGTGGCTCGACGTGATCGAGGGCCGCCGCCACAAACTGCACCACGGCTACTATTGCACTCGGCAGCCCGACGAGGCGGAGCGCATCAAGGGGATTACCGTCTTAGAGGCCCGCAAAGCGGAGAGAGATTTTTTTGCGCGCGCCCCCGGATGGTCGACATCCACGGAGAAGGACCGTTTCGGAACGGACAAGTTGATCTCGACGCTCAGCAGCCTGCTTATCGAGATCATCGGCGAGAAGTAGGTTTCGGTTTTCTCGTCCGTTCCGAATCACTTATACACACATATTCAGACTGCCGACTATCCTGCAGACGGCCAGCATCCACCTCGAGCAGTGTCGCTCGGCGCTTGCGCATTTACCTGAGCCATCGACTGAGGACCCGGCGACGCTCCTCCTGACTTTGATCACCGAATTCTGCGCGGAGATCAGGTATATCGTGCGGGGTTCGTTGGAGCCGAGTACGCTCATTCAGAGCAACAACGCGGCGTTCGGGGACTTTAAGGCGGCGATTCGCCGTACGGCGCCGCATTTTGTTGCGACCCTTCGAGGGAATGATGGAACGACGCAGCCACACATTATTACTGACGACGAAGAAGGGGATTGCGATACGCGGGATGAGATCGTCGGTCCCCAGGCGCCGATTTATTTGACGGATGTGAGGGAGGTTTTGCGCAAGTGCGTTATTTATGATATTACACTGTCCGGGAATTTGTATCTCACTCGGTTTCAAATCAACAGGGCAAGAACGCGTGAGCTGCCTGGAGATATGCCGCCTCCCGCGAAGGCGGCGCTGATCGCTGATTTCCAAGAGAGTTGGGGCGCCTCCACTGAAACTTGTTTTCATCGCGTCCGCGAGTCGCTGTTGGAGGTCCTGGTCCAAGTGATGGAGCGCATCTTCGGTCGCTATGGGCCCCTGAAGCAGGCACTCCGGCGAGTACCTTCCTGACCTCACACAAATCCAAGTCTGACCTGAGTGGGACAGTACTTGTTTGTTCGACCTTATTAATTCCCACACCACCGAGTGTGCGAAGTTCCTTGAGGCGGTCCTCGAAATGGAGACCACCCCGATGACTCAGAACTCGCACTATCTGCAGGCGACGACGGAAAAGTGGGTAGCCAGGTACAAGGAGCAGCGGGCAGGGAAGACACCCGAGGTCGACGGTCCCTCTCTGAAGCGTAGAAAAGCTGCGACGACCGCTCCCGCTGCCACTGCCAATTGTTCGTGATCAACCACTGGATTTTTCTTTCTTCCTTTTCTCATTTGAAAACCGTCTCAGTTTCCTTTTCCTCAACCCCGGTGACCTCCTCTTCCGCTTCGCCAAATCCGTTCGGTACCTCCATTCCCGCAGCGGCTTTCCCTGCTCCGAGTCCGTCTGGGGCGGCAGGTCCGTTTGGGGCCTCCGTTCCCGGGGTGGCCTTCGCTCAGCCGTCCTCTGCGCCACCTGGCGCAGCCGCACAGACAGACGAGACGAAGATCATTTTTGATTTGCTCGCCAAACGGGGTCTCACTAACATCACCGAGGAAGATCTTGAAAAATTACGCGCTGGTGATGAATATGAGACTGAAATTATGCTCATGAGCGGCGTTCGTGCGTACTTTCAGGCAAGTCATCTCTCTCTTGTTGACCCATGTTCGCACCCCGACCTAACTTATTCTCGCACCCCTGGCACTTTCACAGGTTGCGTTCAAGGTATGTTCATGATATTTTTCAAACTATCAAGCGTGACTCGACAACTTTGTTTCAGCGCATCATCGACAACATCCCCGGGCTAATCGACGCCAAGTTCGTGAAGGCTCTGGCGAAAGACCTTCAGGCGAACTTGATACGGGAGTTCAAGCTCGGGCAACCGGAGGCGCACGCCAAGTGCGCGGAGTATCTCATGGAGGATCCCGCGATCGTGGCGAAACGGACGGAACTGGCGCAGAGGATGAAGATGTTGGAGGGCGTCCGAAAAGATCTCATGGCCTTTGAGAAATAGGCGGGGCCCGCGCGGGATTCCACTGGTTTTGTTCCAGAAATTCATCTATGGTAGCTCGGGATTGGTATGCGATACTCAAGGGAGGTGTAGTGTGTGCTCAAGTGTGAAACCCATCTGTGAAGTGGATTATTTGGTTAACTTTCTTCGCTTTTGGCGACCCATTGACGTTTCACAAGGTTCGTAAGTAAAAATCTCAGGAAATTGTGGTTTGGCGTGCACACCTCATACATGTGGCTGTGCTACATTTTGTTGCCAGTCCTTTACTGTCAACTTCTATGCGTCAGGTCATTCACGCCGGAGAACCACGAAAATCAGTGGGTTACTGCTAACAAAAAACAAGGGATGTACAACGACTCTGCAGCTATACTAACACGCCCTCCGTATGTTGAATACGGAAGCAGCTGGAGTCATGGATACGATTCGCATGTTGACTGCCAGAACTAAGAGAGAAAACACGTCAAGCCGATACCGCGGAAATTTCGAGCCAAGAGATTTGTCATTTCGAGCTGAGCTAGACGGTATCAGCGTCGGTATGGTCTATCATCTTGGTGCAGCAGACCCTAGGAGCAGTGACACCACGCTTAGTTGCCCGCCTTCTCCAGCCCGGGAATCATGTGGGGGAACTTGGTGCCGCATTCTTCCGACATCCTCACGATGGGGTTCTTGCCCTCGGGAGGCGGCACAGGCTCCACGGTGCGGCGGCCGTCCCGGCCAACGCGAACGATCCTGAAGGTGAATGTCTCATCGGAGGATCTACCACGCAGAGCCATAGTGCCTCTCGGAGTGTTGAGGGTCGCGTTGATGTTGAACCCCTGTTGGATTGAGCTAAGTCATTGTTTGAGGCTTGGGGAGTGAAGGGCCCACCCAGTAAACGTGATCTTCCCAGCTGCGAAGCCGGAATACCATCAGCATGGAATATATACAATTGTGATGAGAGTTGGATTTACATTCGGCCCTTGGCTATTAGATATGTGGAAATAAAATAAAAAACGAGTGGAATGGTAATTAAAGTCAACACGCACTGCCAATGAGAGAGTCGGGAGCCAAGCCGTAGTCCTGGCGGCGACTTCAATCTATAGTTGGCGCGCGGATTTACAAGGACTGACCTGGTCGTAAGTTGCTTGACCCTGTCTAATCGTGCGGATGCGTTCGAGGTGGACGGTCTCTCCAGCCCTGACACTTTTGCAAATGGTTAGTACCATACTGCACAATGGTGGCGAGAAAGAACCAACATAGTGGACACCGTAGTGGAGAACTGCCGGCTATTCGTTTGAGTCTCCTCGGTGGTTGATTCAGTCGAAATACTGATCGAAAATCCGGATCCAGCGACGTCCATGATCGAAATACTTTGGTTCAACGAGACGCCGGCTTGGACACATCAGCGGGTCATGAATGTACTACGACGAGTAACACCGACCGCGATTCGAGACCGAGAGCGCAGCACTCGCGGTGTTGGTCCACGTCTCATTCCAGTCCAACGTGAGGTCGTCGGTGTTCTGGGAGTTGTCGAGTGTCCTGACGATCGTGGACGATTGGATGTGGTCTGCACTTTGGCTGGCGATGCGGGGCTGGCCCACAAGGACATTGTGCGACAACCAGCTGCAGCGAGGTCGTGAATCATGCTGACCCCGGCGAGTAGGATATCCTACCCAAAGTCGAGCGCAAAGCCTTCGTTAAGTGCCATATCTTCGAGGCCTTCCATAGTTCCGCCGCGACGCGCATTGAGCACATTATACGCCGCCTGTCTAGACCAGCCGAGGCTGGCCAGCTCTTCCCATGTAGTCCTTGGTCCAGGGGCAGGCATTTGAAATACGAGGAGAGGTTGGTGCGGATGAAGTGAAATGCTCGAAAGTCTTCGTTTATATCTACGTCGGCGACAGTAGAGCGCTGGGGGGTTCTTCGTGATAAATATACTGTATTCAGTCGACAAAAGCACCTGGACTCGACCTGTCCAGCGGCGGTGGCGTGGAATGACTCCTGGAAATCTAGGCTCCTCATGATCAGTGGCGTTCTGTGCAATTGTGTCAACTCACCTGCCAGGAACCGTTTACGGCTGAAGGTAAGAAGCCCTATATGTGTCAGGTATCAATTTCAGAGCTTCAATCACCAGAAATATATGGAGATCGATCAGCCACCCAGAATAAAAAAGTTATTGGGCCTGGAGTCTCGACAGATACAGATTCGAGCCATGACGGCTACGAAGCCTGAGGTGCGTAGTCGGCGGGACGACAGCATACAGTGGATTCTGGAGACCTACTCCGCCATTAACGGCAGCTGTCCTGAAACCGTAATTAGGCATCAATGTGAGCATGCGGAACATTATAATAGGTTCTCAGCGTGACGACAGGTGGAACATTCGCCTTTGTATCCAATGCATCCCAAGGCCCTTACGACTCTTTGGCATGGCCGGGAGTTGCGAATCCCCGGCGTAGTGGATGTAATGGTTTAAGAATAAGGGACCACAAGGGATGCGGCCTAAGTCAGGGAACTAGCTACGAACCTGGGTTGATCGGTAGCCCAGAGGCTTCTTGTTAGCCTTGATACTCCCCAATGTAGGGCCAAAAGCCTCCCCAGAAAGTCGACATCGAGCACAAGTGGGAGCAAGAGGAAAGATTTAATAGGCAGGCTTTCCGCATGACCATCGAAGGCTGAAATTCCGCATTTTATCCACCACCGAGGCCCATAACCCATTAAAACGGCCGGAGGTTGATCGTCCCGGACCATGATTTATGAATGCAAGTGGGAGGCTGGGCCACGAGGGGTGCGGGGTCTCAAACTGCGTAGTCACCCCGAAACCAAGATTATCTGGAAAATCTGCTCCCCCCTTGCTGGGCGGAAGCGGTTGCACTATGGTGCAGGCCACCTCACCGCATGCTAATGTTTAAAATTTTGCAGCTTCCAATTTGATCCGATTACTTATCCTTCTTACAAATGTGCTCCATCTCAACGTCCAAGAAGATCTGTAAGAGGGAAAAAAAATTGCCCGCCACATGCACATATTATATTGAAAAAAGCTCTGTCAGAGCCATAAATAGGTGCAAAATTACGCTACAAATTTCTGCTCATCCACCGGCCTCTCGGGGGCACGACGATGCGAGCTCGTTGGGCTCGCTGACTCAAGTTAAAGTCCACAGTGCATTCAAAAGGATGCCTAAAATCCCTCCAGAGGTACACTTAATTCAAAATTTTTCTCCCACCACGAAATTTTGGTGGCGGTGGCTAGGTGACCTGCACCATGAAAAATCGAGTGCCTCAACATGAATACCGGATAGGCCGTCCGAATTAGACCCGTTTTTGGGCAATTTGACATGACCGGAAATTCCTGGTGCCGGTTCCAAACGGATTATGTTAGTCTCTCGTAGACAGATGTGGGGGAACTTCGGACCTGAAGCATCTTTTTGACTCAAAACAGGATTGACGGAATGGATGGAGTTTCATTTCCGCGATGGACGACTCACCATGACGTTTTTAAGTACCTGCATAGTCTATCTCAGAAGCCAATCAGAAGCTGTCTCAGCAGAGTGTCGCATGTGAAAAACTCGCGTAGATGGAGCAGAAGCAGTGACAAATGATGGTACAAGCCGAGTTTTGGTCGGATCTACAGGAGCAGAATGATTGGGTCTGCTATAATTGAACCGCAAGCCGCGGGGGCCCATGTTAGAGCAGAACGGCCGCTGTCCGAACGTCGCTGTGGACCTGTGATCATTGGCCGCCACTGACTGACAGCAACAACTCCGCCTCTCCGCACCACTGCGGGAAAGTCCATATGGCAACTTACGACCGCTCGCGAAGTCGGTGCCGTTTGCGCGGCCGCAGCTTCAGAAGTTGCGGATGTGTGAAATGAGATGCATGATACCATTTCCGCCGTATGATTATCCCAGTTACCGTGACTCCGAGAAATAATACCTCCAGCGCCTTTTCCGGGGGAGTTGTTTTCGCCCATTCGGGGAGGATTTATTCACATAATTAAATATTCTGTTCAATGAATGGGATAAATGCCCGACGACAGCCGAGACGTCTCAGAGCAGCAGAACAGCGATCCGACGGCCAGATTATTTCGGGCTCTGCCGGTCCGACTGTGTCCGCCACTCAAGGTTCTGTGAGAGCTTGAGCAGGTCGTCGCGATGCTTCGATTCAACCCCGCCCTCAGGGCCCCAGCTTCCCAGATTTCGAGGACTGAGTACTAATTGGGAGAATACCGCGGGAAATAGTATCCGAGTCATGCATCTTATTTCACACATCCACAACTTCTGGAGGTGTGGCCCCCGCCAACGGCACCGACTTCGCAAGCGGTCGTAAGTTGCCATATGGACTTTCCCGCAGTGGTGCGGAGAGGCGGAGAGTATTCAGAGTTGTTGCTGTCAGTCAGTGGCGGCCAATGATCACAGGTCCACAGCGACGTTCGGACAGCGGCCGTTCTGTTCTAACATGGGCCCCCGCGGCTCGCGGTTCAATTATAGCAGACCCAATCATTCTGCTCCTGTCGATCCAACCAAAACTCGGCTTGTACCATCATTTGTTACTGCTTCTGCTCCATCTACGCAAGTCTTTTACATGTGACACTCTGCTGACACAGCTTCTGATTGGCTTCTGAGATAGACTATGCAGGCACTGGAAAAATGTATGGTGAATCGTCTATCGCGGATATGAAACTCCGTCCACTCCGTCAATCTTGTTTTGAGTCAAAACACAAAGGTCCCCACATCTGTTTACGAGAGCCTACTTAAAATAATCCGTTTGGCACCGGCACCAGGAAGTTCCAGTCATGTCAAATTGCTCAAAATACGCATCTGGAGCATCGCCGACGGGTCCAACTCGGACGGGCTATCCAGTATTCATGTTTAAGGCACTCATCTTCTGCAGGCTCATTTTCGATTTTTAGTCCCGCCCGGCAAAGGGGGAGCAAATTTTCCTAATAATCTTGGTGTCTGGGTGACTAGATAGTGCGCAGTTTGGGACCCCGCAGCCCTCGTGGCTCAGTCTCCCAGTTGCATTCATGGTCCGGGACAATCAACCTCCGGCCGTTTTAATGGCACGCGCAGGTGCATTGGATACAAAGGTGAATGTTCCACCTGTCGTCACATTAAGAGCCTATTACAATGTTCCGCATGCTCTCGTTGATGCCTAATTTCGGTTTCAGGGCGGCAGCTGCCGGTCATGGTTGAGCGGGTTTCCAGACTCCAGTGTGATCTTACTGACCACGCACCTCAGGCTTCGTGTCCATGGCTCGGATCTTTATCTGTCGAGACTCCACGCCTAATAACTTTTTGTTCTGAATGGCTAATCGCTACCCATAGTTGTATGATGTAGGGTCCGAAATGTGACACATTTAGGGCTTCTTACCTTCAGCCGTAAATGGTCCTGCGAAGTGATTTGACACAATTGCGCAGACGCCACTGCTCATGCGGAGCCTAGATTTCCAGGAATCATTCCGACATCAAACCACCGCCGCCAGACCTCTCTACAACCTCAGGTCGGACTTGATCAACTGAGTACAGTATATTTATCACGAGAATTGTCGAGCGCTCTACTGGCGCCGACGTAGATATAAACGAGGACTTTCGAGCGTTTCACTTTATCCCCACCAACCTCTCCTCCTCGCATTTCAAATGTCTGGCCCTGGACCAAGGACTACATGGGAAGACTTGACCAACCTCGGCTGGTACAGACAGCAGACGTATAATGCGTTCAATGCGCGTCGCGGCGGAACCATGGGGGCTACAACGACATGCAACTTAACGAAGGCTTTGCGATTCACTACGGGTAGGATATTTTATTCGTTGGGACCAACATCGATTGATGACCGCGCCTGCAGCTGGTTCTCGTACAACGTCCTTGTGGGCCAGCCCCGCATCGCCAGCCAAAGCGCAGACCACATCGAGACCTCCACGATCGCCTGGGAATACGACAACACCCGCAACACCGAGGACTTCTCGGCGACTTGGAGCGAGACGTGGACCAACACCACAAGTGCTGCGCTCTCGATCTCGAATCGCGGTCGGTGGTGCTCATCGTGGCACATTCATGATCCGCTGATATTTCCAAGCCGCCATCTCGTTGAGCCAAAGTATTACAATCTCGGGCGTCGCCAGTTCCGAATTTTCAATCGACATTTCGACTGAATCAACCAGTGAGGAGACTAAAGAGCATAGCCACGAGCTCTCCACCACGTGGGCCATTACGTTAGTGATTTCTCGCCACTATTGTGCAACATGGTGGTGACCATTCGAGGTGACAGTATCAGGGCTGGAGAGATGGTTCAGATCGAACGCGTCCGCACAACTAGAGAGGGGCAGGCGATTTACCATCAGGTCAGTCCTTGTCAATCCGCGGGCCAACTATAGATTGAAGTCGCCGCCAGGATTACGGCTTGGCTCCCGGCTCTTACATGGCTAGTGCGTATTAAGTTTAATTATCATGCAAATGGTTCTTAATTCTATCTCGACACAGCCCAGGGCCGACAGTAAATTTAACTCTCATAATGATTTCACATATTCCATGCTGATGGTGTTCTGGTTCTGCAGGTGGCAAGATCACTGGCACTGGGTGGGTCTTTTTACTCCCCAAGCCTCAAACGATCACTAAGCTCAATCCAACAGGGATTGAGCATCAACTTGACCCTCAACAATCCGAGAGGTACTATGGCGCTGCGTGGTGGATCCTCCGATGAGAGTTTCATCTTCAGGATCATTCGCACTGGAAGGGACGGTCGCCGCACTGTTGAGCCTCTACCGCCGCCAGAGGGCAAAAACTCCATCGTGAGGATGTCGGAGGAATGCGGCGCCAAGTTCCCCCACATGGTTCCAGGGGTGGAGAAAGCGGGCAACTAAGCGTAGTGTCACTGCTCCTAAGGTCTGTGCCGCCCCATGATGGAGCATACCGTCGCTGATACCGTCTAGTTCAGCTCGAAATAACAAATCTCTTGGCTCGAAATTTTTGTGGTACCGGCTTGACGTGTTTTCTCTCTGAGTTCCGGCATTCAACAATCCATGGACTCCAGCTGCTTTCGTATTCAACATGCGAAGGGCGCGTTAGTATAGCTGCAGAGTCGTTGTACAACTCTTGTTCTGTCACCAGTAACCCACTGATTTTCATGGTTCTCCGGTGTGAGTGACCTTACGGATATCTGAAGTTGACAGGATGAAGAACTGGCAACAGACCGCGGTAGGACAGCATGGGAGCTCTGAATCAGGTCTTGCACCAAATTACAATTTTTCTGAGATGTTTACGGACCTCGAGAAACGGTGGTCGACGATGAAGTAGCCTCAACAGTCAGCGAAAGCGAACAAAGTCAACCAAGTAAGTCAAGCTTAGACGTACCGGTTACGGTCCACTACACAGACGGGTTTCACACAGTGAATCACACTTGAGCACATAAGACACCTCCGTTGAGTCGCATACCAATCCCGAGCTACATAGAGATCAATTAAACAAGCCCAATGGGGGACCACACCGCCACCACCTATTTCTCAAAGGCCATGAGATCCTTTCGAACGCCCTCCAACATCTTTATCCTCCGCGTCAATTCCGTCCGTTTAGCCACGATCGCGGGATCCTCCGTGAGATACTCCGCGCACTTGGCGTGCGCCTCCGGTTGCCCCAGCGTTTTTGAGTACCTGCATAATCTCTATCTCAGAAACTTGAAGTTGTCTCAGTGGAGTGTCACATGTGAAAGACCTACGTGGATGGAGCAGGAGCTGTAACACTAACACTGACAGAGTTTCCAAATGATGGTGCAAGCCAAGTTTTCGTCGGCCCTACAGGAGAGTTACTGGGTGTATAATTGTACCGCGAGCAGTCGGGGTTCATGTTAGAGCAGAGCGGCCGCCGTCCGAACGTCGCTATGGTCATTGGCCGCCACTGACTGACAGCAACAACTCTGAATGCTCTCCGCTTCTCCGCACCACTGCGAGAAAGTCCATATGGCAACTTACGACCGCTCGCGAACTCGGTGCCGTTGGTGGGGGGCACACCTCCAGAAGTTGTGGATGTGTGAAATGAGATGCATGATACCATTCCTGGTCCATTTTCGCCGCCGTATGATTATCCCAGTCAGTAGGCAATCCTCAAAATCTCGGAAGCTGGGACCCTGGGGGCGGGGTTGAATCGAGGCATCCTGACAACCGGAGTCTTCTCATGCGCTCACAGAGTCACGAGGGACAGATGCACGTAGTGTGCGGGAGGATAGAAGCGCACAGTCGGAGCCTGAATTTTGATCTTCGGACCGCTGTTCCGTGGAGTCTCGGCTAGTGGTGGCAGGGTCCGGTTCAAACATTCGGTTCGAGCCTGAACCGGACTGAACCAAACGTGCGTTCAGGTTCAAGGTTCAGCAAAATCGTGAACCTGAACCGACGGTTCGGTTCAGCGTTCGCGCTGGATAGTCTGTAGTTAACCGCGCCACGTGTATCGGTGGCCTGCTTATTACAAATCATCGGAGTTTGAAATTTTGCCATGCCTGTTTAGCACTTCCAGGAGCCCCATCTTCAAACTTCCAGAGAGAAAGAGTATTTAAATGCATTTCTGACTCCAAATGACTCTTCAAATTCTTCTTTTTCAACTTCCATTCTCGTGGAATAAAAAGAGCAGATTTGTCAGGATTTGTCATCTGTTGTTGATCTCAAAGTTCGAATCACTCTGCTGCCGCAAGTTGGGGGGACAAGTTGTTCAACTTATGCTAGTAAATACCATAGGACTTCACATTTGTGTAAAAACATGTTCCGGAATGCATACCGGCACCCAAATTATTTCTGTGATTTGTAATAAGCAGGCCAGCGATCGCTCGATCGAGCTTATCAACAGACTACAACATGCGAGGCACGAGCACCAAAAATTGTTGTAGCGTCTGTCTACGAGAGACTACGCACTGGATGCATGGCGTTCGAACGCTGAACCGGAAAATCCCATCACTGAGTTATATTTGGGGATTTTGTGGTGTTGCTTGCCTGGTGTAAAGCTGAAATGACAATTTGCACTGGGTCCAACCCACACTGAATGTCTTTGGAGAGGATAGGACATGTTTCATCTTCGCGGTTCCTCCCGGCAACAAGGTCCGAATCCTGTCAACCAGTTGGTGAAGGTGATTTTTTTTGCCTGTTGATCATTATATGGTCTGTTCAAGGCTTCATAGAACCTACTTGAGCTTGGAAAATGAACATTAATACTGATTTTTACCATTATGGAGGGAAACTTTGATGGCCGAGATGGCCGAGCTTTGTCAAGTTCGAACGCGTTCAAACGCTGAACCGAACCTGAACGTGCGTTCAGGTTTGAGGTTCAGCGCTCCCAGTGAAAACTCCAGGCAGCCAGCCAGAAACGAGCTAGATTGAACCGGTTCTCTGTGGCTCGAGAAGTGGCCGAATGCTCGATCTGGCCCGACGATTTGTTGCAACAAATAGGGCCAGAAAACAGCAAATCGAGCAGCTTCGAACGAGATAGATTCACGTCGAGCGACGCTGCAAATCACTGTACTACCCTCTACCAGATCCCTCCTTGACGCGCCCTCCCGCCCCGCCAGCACGCTAGCCCACCGCGTCCGCACGGCACTGGTTGAAGCGTACGACCGCACCTCCATTCGATGCCAGAGCCCAGCGGAATGCGCGAATGGTGGGACAGCATGTGCGCTCGGGAGAACATGTAGCGGCGGATCGGTATCGATGATGCGAAGGGAGTGTTCACTGAACGTGGTGCGGTTAGCGATACCAAGGGAAACAAGGAAGGGAAAGAACTTGACCCATGAGCATAGAATGATATGTATATACCATGTGAACCCGCAAATTAGTGCGCCGCTCCCAAGCACCTCACACGCGCCGTTCAAGCACTAGACGATCTGAGAAGCAGTCGAAACGGGAACGTAGATAGTAAAATACGTACATCCACTGGTTGATCTTGCCTATAAAACATCAAATTATTGAGACGCGAACAATAAGTTCCAAATCAGAGACTTACACATTGACATCGAGTCAGGGTAGACGCAGGGCGGTCAAGTAATTCTGCTCGAGCAGCATTAGCAGCGTCAGGGCCATTGAACGACCGAATAACACACCGGGTCTGGTGGCGCGACGTGGGCTCGGAAGATACTTCCAATGGACAATGGGCCAAACGAGTTATCGAAATGCCGACGACGGACCTGTGAAAGTGGATGAAGTCGGGGTCCTGCACGCAAAGGACTTTGGACAGCTCAAAAGAGATACTCGAGTATACCATGAGGAACGGCTGTACATACCGAGTTGGACGCCAACGACAGCTTGAGATGCGTTCAGAAGGCCTCTACCGGCGCCTATGAGGCCAGAGTCCGCGTGTCAATGAAAAACCTGGTAGTCTGAAACTTGCACTGGAAAGAACTAGCGGCAGCGAATCGTGTCGGTATGTATGCTACCAAGCACCCGCGCATACATGATGCATGCCTAAACCCTGGAGGAAATCCAAGAAGCGGGAAAGAGGGAGAGGCCAGGGCGATGGTGGTGGTAAGAGGTAAGAGGCAAGAAGCGTGGTGTGACGTGACTGCCGAATCGTGCGACTTTGAAAAATACCAGTTGCTTGCCACACGACTTGACGCTGACGCGCTGACAATTTAAATATTCGTAGGAATGGCGAGATCAAAGTGAGATTCAGTTGAATTCATTCTGGCTTGATTTAGTTCGATGCGGCTCGATCGTTTCGATCTGGCTGCCTGGAATTTTCACTGGGCGTTCAGCATTTGTCTGAACCGAACCGTCCCACCACTAGTCTCGGCTCTCATCGGACATGGTTATCTCATTCTCTGAACAGGATGTTTAATTATGCAGCACATGTCTCGCCCAATGATCCACGGCCTTCAAAGGTTAGCTCTGCTGGTTCGGCACTCTGGGACAACGCGTTTCAGAGACTCAGACCCCCAGCCGGTTGCTCCATTGGTTACACCCCGGACGACGAATTTCAACAGAGGTCAGTGTTCTTAGCATATATATTAGGCCTCAAAAGCAAGCAAACAGGGCAAAGATGTTGGTGATTTGGAGCACGACCAATTCAAAGCTCTAAGCAGATCCAATCCCACTATATAATTAATGTGCGGCGCGGTCACGTGACAGTATAAAGTAGGATGTATCATGCACAAAGAGGTGCCATCGCACTCTTCTTTCCCTATCATCATCGTCCACTCTCGCTCCATCTTATGGACTAGTCATCTGAGATGATTCTAATCAAATCCTTCCCATACGAATTGCTCTTGGAAACGACGTCGTTTCCTCAGTAATCCATGCCTCCCATGTCTGCAGCCGGTGTCGCGACATCTCCCGAGAATCCCGAACTGTGGTGCAGCATCGAGATAAATTCCACCTTGATAGCCCACATGGATGTCATGATTTGGCATTATTCCAACATTTTCACTCAACTTCAACCCCGGGTATCCCGGGTTATCACAAGCATACGGAATAACCACCAGGGGGTTATTCGTAGTCGCTTGGGACGATTGCATTGGGAATAACCAACCAGGGGTTATTCAAATGCTGATCGGAACACGCGTAGGACGATTGGATTCAGAATAACCAACCAGGGGTTATTCAAACGACGATCGAGATATCATAATAACCAACCAGGGGTTATTCAAACGACGATCGGGATACCCCGATCGCCCGTTACCAAGATCGAACACCTGCAGACGGTCGGTATTTCATAGGAGGGACAACCATCAGTTTCATAGGACACAGTATATAAACTCGGTAGAATCTACATGTACTCTAGATTCTACCTCGTCTAATATCAAGTCTACTTTGACCTGACAACGGCGCAGCGCTCTCTCACTTCGACTACGAACGACGCGCGTTCACATATCATCTTCTCCTCGAGGTCTCCTCGAGTTCGGTGACCAGGCGGCTACCCCGCCGTCTCTTCAAGTCTCGCGACGCTCCTCCTCGACGGCTATAGCCAAACTTCCCCAGTAGAGCCGGGTTGTTCAGTGCTGCCCTCTCGTTGTCAGTCGCGATCACTTCAGACCGGGTTATTCAACTATCGTCCCGGCCGGGTTATTCTCTGTCCCGCCACAGCCAGGTCGACCCAGGGCTTGTCTTGACAGAAGGTAGAATCTAGTCTACCCACCCCGACGATCGTTACCACGCACGAATATAACCCCGAAACACCACGATGCTACAGATGAATGTCTACCTGCAGAACCCCAGGGAAGAAGGGAGTTTAGGACGATGGGTGGTGCGCACCCTCCTGACCCTTCTTCTCCTCGCACTCGCCGGATTGCTTGTGGCCTGGTACTCCCAGATGCCCACATATCTTGGACCTCGATACAGACGTCTCGTAGGAGCGAGACGCGGCCCGATGGAAATTATCCGTGGCTACGGCCACGACTTTGGGTGTTGGCTGGCGCGTTTGTGTAGACCGCGGCCCCAGCCCATATTCCGCCAAGGACAACGCGGAAGACGACCCGCAAGGGGGCTAGGCCCCCGGAGGGAACACAGAAGGGGCCCTGTAGCCCCGAACGACGACGAATATGCGGACATGCCGCCCCTCATGGACATAGTGGGCGCGCACGCCGACGACCTCTTCGTGAGGGACCCGTTTTCCCGGATGACGATGCTAGTCCCGGGACTAACAGAAACAATGCGGGGAATCAACAACTCCCGACGGACGGATGTGCCAGGACGAGTGGTACTCGACAGTGGGGCGCCTGTAGAAAGAGAAGAACGAATCATCTACGAGGCAGAGCCCGGCACCGGAAGACCGGTGGAAGAAACCGAGCGCATACTCGGGGAACCAGGGGAATAGGCTGGATGAAGGCAACAAGAACCCGAATGGAAATACCCGCGGCTGATCCGCACCTATACCCGGCTCGCATCTTTTCATCACTCGCTTCTTTATCTTATCGCACCTCACTTCCCAAAGAAACTTCGCACGGTTCAAAAAGGCTTCGTGTTTCAAGAAAGAGAAAAAAACTTCGCAAATTGCAAGACTACGATACGATGGCGTTTGTAACAGTATAATGAATACAAATTGTTCAAAAGAAAAAGCGTCCCGGCGCGCCAGAGTCCGAAGCAACCCCCTACTCATCGCTCCTTCGCCTTCCCCTTCCCTTTCCGATCCACTGGTGGCATCTCGACGTCCTGGCTCGCAAGCTCGAGAACGGATGCAAGATGCGCCAGGTATTGAGCGCGTTGCTCGGTCG
Source organism: Mycena leptocephala (assembly GCA_029378395.1). Taxonomy (NCBI): domain Eukaryota; kingdom Fungi; phylum Basidiomycota; class Agaricomycetes; order Agaricales; family Mycenaceae; genus Mycena; species Mycena leptocephala. The sequence goes on along the minus strand of JARJLF010001069.1, from coordinate 15,841 downwards.
GCAAGGTTGAGAGATGGGCGGCGAGGTTTTGAGCGTCTCGCGCGACACCTTGGGAGGTGAACTCCGGGTTGCGCTCGAGGAACGGGAGAGGGGCGGGCTCCATCTCCACGTCGGCGGGGAAGGCGGCCGAAGGGTTGTTGAAACCCGGACCCGCCGAAGACCCCGGCGCGGAGGATGGGGCGGGCGGCGGCGCTGGTCGCGGAGGCGGTCCCCGACTTGAAGACGCTTGTTGCGAGGGCGGGGGCGCGGGCTCTTCGTCCAGATCGAAATCGCCCAACGAGAAACCCAGCTCGTCGTCTTGAGAGCGAGCGCGGGGCGGGGGCGGCGGTGGACGACCTGCACGAGCTCCCGCCGCAGATGCGGCTGGCGCTGGGCGACGAGAAGAACCCGGCGCGGCGCGGGGGCGGTTCGCTTGCGCCGTGCGACGACGGAATGATCGGTCCGTATTTTGAAGCGGCTGGAATTCGTACAGGAACGACCTGTACGAGTCCACTATATTCGCTAGACGAAGAAGAAGATCAGTCAGGAGGAAAAAGGAGTACAAGACGACTCACCCAAATGGGCCAGGTCCATTGACCGAGGGTCCGGAAGCAAGAGCTGGTAGCGCCCTTCCCCGAGATGCTCCCAAAACTCGAACCGAAAATCCCGCAAAACCTCCTCCATCCGCTCGTTGAATGCCTCCTGGAAATCGCTCCAGGTCTGGCATTTCTCGTGCAGCTTGTTGCAGTGGTAACAAGTGCGACGCGGCTTGTTGGGACGTTTTGCGTTGGGGTCGGTGTCGTCAGAGCAGAAACGCCCCGGTTCACAATGGGGACATCGCGGCAGGAGTTGGCGGACCACGGCGCCAATGGGACGGTGTGCTTCGTGCACAAAGGTGGTCGGCGTGGCGCGACTATCAACGACCAGTCTCGGCGCTGGGGGCCACTTAGACCGCGGGCGGTTGCCCGCTGGGATTCGAATGGTTGGTCCCCGTGGGTTGCGACGGGGAGAAGGCGACCGTGGGCGGCGGCCAGGGGGCGGAGAAGGGCGACGAGGGGGAGATTGCGCGCGAGGTGCAGCTCGGCGCTCCCTCCCCGTTCTGATCTCTTCGGATCCTCGGCGACGTTTCCGCGAGGGGATGTCCGGCGGGGGACTGAGGGGCGGGACGGGGATGAAGTCCTCCTGGTTCCAATTTGGACGCGGAGGAGGGGGCGGGCGCGATGGTGGAGTAGGAGGACGCGGTGAAGGAACCCGCGCCGGCGAAGGAGGGGGGGTGGCCGTGACCACCGGGGTGGCGCCTGCGAAATCCCGCCAGTACAGGCCATGCTCCCGCACAAATTCGTCCAACTCGTACCCCTCAAGAACCCGCGACGCGTACGAGGGGTCGGGATCGTCGAAGTCGGGCGGCGACACGGTTGCCGCCTCACAAGGGATACGCGCAGAAGGGCCATTCATGCCCACCTCCGCCAAATCTGAAGACCCCGGGGTTCAATACGACGATGGAGAAACAAGACGAGCGACGTACGGTCGTAGAACTCCGCCATCCGCGGGAATTGGAACCAAGTGGATTGTTCGTTGGGCTGATTTGGGGCCAACGGCTCTCGAGGATCGAACCAATTTGCGGGGAGAACCCGAATAGTGGTCTCCGGTCGCAAATAATTGCTCCAGATGGGGGTTGAACCCCGCTCCGCAAGTCTACCCCGACGACGATTGAGGTCGAAGACGCGATATTCGGGTGCCCAGTCAGGGTGGAGAACTTGCACGATCTGGTCGAGCAGATCGACGAAATGGAATGAATAGGCCACCGAGGCCCCGACTTGCGCAAGCCAGAGGAGGCGTTGCTCGAACTCAAGCTACGAGGCGGGGTAAATGGAGTGCACGAAAAGGGGGAAGGAGGACGAAGACGCACCATGATCGTCAGGGTTCTCCTGGACTCGCCCTCGATGTCCGCGTTCATACGCGCAATCGCGCTCAGGACGTCGTCAAATTGGGACACGATCTCCGAACTCAAATCAAGGTCCTCGAGTCTCTCATTCCGCAGATGCGCGTTCCAGGCTATAACGACTTGCATGTGCGGGGGGCCGAAAACCTGGAACCGGAACCAAGAAGAGAGGACCTGAGTGACGAAGAGCTGATGGGCGACCTCCGCGAACGACCAAGAGGAGGGGTACACCGCTGGCATGCCACCCAGCGGGACGCGCTGATAGGCACAGTGGTGCCGGCGCGGAGGAGGTTGAACGTCCTGGAGAGGACGACGAGAGTGGCGTAACCAGTCCCAGAGCGCTGGGTTGAACTGGGGAGGGGGAGGCGGGAGAACCGCCGTTGGGAGTATAACTCCCGGTCGTTCCAAGACCGCGGGAAGAGGACCCACGTACGCGCGGGTGCGAGCGGGATTCGAGAGGTCCCAACCGCGCTCTCGAGGAAGGGGAACCCGCCAGGGATTGAGGACGAAGGGTGACTGATCGGCGAAGATGGAGACGACGCCAGGGTTTAGAGGGGGGCGCGGCACCCCAAACGGACGCTCAGGCGAGGGGACGATGGTCTCAAAGTCGCGGAGACGAAGGCCGATGCGCGCTTGGGCGCGTGAGTAGGGGCGAGCCAGCTTCCAAGGGAAATCCGACATGGGGGAAAGAAAAAGAGAGATAGGAGAGGCGCGCGCACCCTGACCGGGTTATATAAAGCACGGTCAGGGGCGCAAAAGAACCCGCAGCACAATTCAAACGGAGAACCCGCGCTTGCAAATGGAAGAAGCTAAAAGCTGAAACATTATGCAAAAGGCCAAATGGGGAAGCAATTAACGTTTAGATCACGCATGACCGCGATTGATCTACACGAGTTGCTTCCGCCAATTATGCCGAAACTGTGGCAGTGCTCGGTGATCAAAACTCAAGAAGCCGATTACCGCGATCAAATATTGGGATGAAGAGGAATAAAACACGACAACGAGGAATTACCGGGTTCAATCGGGTTCCTCTTTGAAGTGCGAAATGAAATCCACGCTCCACAGTATTCTAGGGTCGCTGGGACATCGACCTTGAAGAGGGGGGTAATGTCATGATTTGGCATTATTCCAACATTTTCACTCAACTTCAACCCCGGGTATCCCGGGTTATCACAAGCATACGGAATAACCACCAGGGGTTATTCGTAGTCGCTTGGGACGATTGCATTGGGAATAACCAACCAGGGGTTATTCAAATGCTGATCGGAACACGCGTAGGACGATTGGATTCAGAATAACCAACCAGGGGTTATTCAAACGACGATCGAGATATCATAATAACCAACCAGGGGTTATTCAAACGACGATCGGGATACCCCGATCGCCCGTTACCAAGATCGAACACCTGCAGACGGTCGGTATTTCATAGGAGGGACAACCATCAGTTTCATAGGACACAGTATATAAACTCGGTAGAATCTACATGTACTCTAGATTCTACCTCGTCTAATATCAAGTCTACTTTGACCTGACAACGGCGCAGCGCTCTCTCACTTCGACTACGAACGACGCGCGTTCACATATCATCTTCTCCTCGAGGTCTCCTCGAGTTCGGTGACCAGGCGGCTACCCCGCCGTCTCTTCAAGTCTCGCGACGCTCCTCCTCGACGGCTATAGCCAAACTTCCCCAGTAGAGCCGGGTTGTTCAGTGCTGCCCTCTCGTTGTCAGTCGCGATCACTTCAGACCGGGTTATTCAACTATCGTCCCGGCCGGGTTATTCTCTGTCCCGCCACAGCCAGGTCGACCCAGGGCTTGTCTTGACAATGGATGTCCTGGACAATATCATCCAGCGATCTAAACGGCAACCCATTTGCCTTGGCCTACACTTCCCCTTGACCGACGATAAGCCACTTGATTGCCGAGGGTTGCCGCAAATTCTGGACCATATCGTGAGACAGCACCTGGATCGCTGTCTTCGCATGTGGATATACGCACATGGACCATAATCCTGAGGGCCTTCGCTGGGGAGAACTTCCCTGCCTTGCGCTTGTTGGACTCCGTAACTCCGAGGCGGAGTCACGGGGGCAGACAATCGAGCCTCCAGCCTTGCCACCAGCGGATTTCGTCTTTCCCCTGCCGCATAAACACCAACTCCAATTCGTCTGGCTCGGTGGACTATTTCTTGGAGATCTTTTCCTCGCCAACCTCGTCAAGTTGAAAATTGGTGCACACTTTCCCGATCTCGTACTACCAAACCCGCAGCTGAACCCATGGATGCTCAACAATACAAGCGACCTGACAATTGAGCGCATTCGTGTCCCGCCGATAAATTACCCCCGGACTGAGGCGCCCTATCGGCTGCCGTGCAGCACCTTACTCTCAGCAAGCTCTGCGCCACACCGCGCGATACCCCGCACGGAGAGGGGATCTACGAGCACGAGTGCGCACCGTTTTTCTGCTCGCCAGACCTCCTCCGCTCGCTTGTGCTCGACAGCTTTGACCCCGACGGACGGATCTGGGAAGACTTCATCGCGTCCCTCCCCGCGGGCCGCGACAAATACTCGCATGTACGGGAGTTGACCCTAAGCCGGATGGGTCTGGAAGGGATGTCCTATAACGACTTGGAATTCCTCCTTGGGTCTGTTCCCGCGTTACAGCGCCTCGTTCTGTGCGAATGCGCCTGGGAAAACGCAGTCGAAATCCTCCAGTTGTGCTATGTCCTGGGCTTCGAAAAGTCGAGGTCGATGATGGAATTGTTGCCAGAGACGACCCGATTCCTTTCCGTCAAATTATGTTTTGAATATGCTCTCGTTGTTGACGATGAACTCTAAATGTTATTTATGCTCTCGACATTAGTCTACTGACTGTTAATGATATTTAATCATGGTTTTTGCTTCGCAGTCCCGGTTAGGCAAATCACAGACGGATAAATGGAACGCGCCTCGAGGTGTATGGCCCGATTTCCGAGCTTCAGAGCGCAATACCCCATAACCCAGTCAGGGCTGAACATTGGCGCTCAATAAAATCGTGCTTCGATATAGAACCCGACACGCACATGAGTTGGTATTGTGTTCGTTTTCGGCGGCGTAGTTCCACGGCCGTGGGTAGATCTGAGCAATGGCCATGGAGTCGCATGACGAACGGAAGGGACCGAAGTATCCGCATGGTTTCGCCCAGGAGAGTGGGATACAGCGCAAACTCACGCTTTGAACAGGTGAGAAGCAGGTTGCCCTTCGCTTTTGCCGTTGGGTGCTGCGGAAAATGATTGAAAGTCGCCCAAACACAGCGTAATTGGGAGGAAGTGTTGCCGATATCCCAACAGCGGATCAATGTAAATTTCGAAAGGCGGAGTTTGAAGTTGTCGGGAATCAAATTGCTTTCACTCGAAACCATCATGCAGCAGCAATGATTGTCAGTCAGAATGTCAGGCTGACTGACAGAACTGACAGATAACAATTAACAATTACTTATCTGAGGAGTTAGGTATACACAGCTAGTGTATCGACGAAATCTTCAATCATTGCGGCCCTCAAAATGTTTTTCTTGACGCTGCCCGGTGTCTGCACGAAATCTGAGTGGACCCCAGCCAATTCACAGTTAATTCGAGTTTTTTTACAACGTTCAGAATATATTGAACCGTGGAAAAGCTTTTGTTTGAGCCCTCAGCCAACCGCCGCGGGTGAAAGCAGTGAAAACAGTGAGGCGCAAGTGACGGAGTACTGAGCAAGAAGATCAACGTCACGCGAAAAGGATGTGCATGGAAAATTGTAGGAAGACCGAGCATTCGGAAGAGTGAAGGCCAAGGAAGCACAGTGGCAAGAAATGAGACGGCAGTGCTTGGGCAGTGCCACGTCACGGTCATCAAATAGGCAATCAAAGGGCAGTGCCGCGGCTTTTTCCACGGCGGCCACCAGCACTTTCTCTCCACGGCCACCATTCGTGATAGTCACGGTCTCTCCTAGACAGACGCTTCAACAATTTCTGACGTCGTACCTCCGTTCACATTCGTGGATCCCTTCGACTTCCTTCCACCACTTCCGCCTTTGCCAGCGGTGATGGGTCTCGCCTGCTACAAATGCTTTCGGGAAGAAAACGTTCGTCTGTCTCTTGTCTGTCTCGATGTACTGGATGTTTCCGAATCGTGTATTGCAGTCCAAGTACGTCGAGTGGCATTTTCTTGTGATCTGGTCGATAGTCATGTCTGTACTCGGCGACGAAGAGGCTCCTCGCCACCCTTCCAAGCGAACTAACCACCGACGTGAACGTTGTGAACAAAATCACTCAGGCGGATGTCTCTTTCAATTACGCGTTCTGTGAGCGTTCTTTACAGAGGTATTTGTTTACATTCTCTTTGTCGGTGGGCTGACGTTTGAAAGGGACCTGACATTGTTCGAGAAGAACCTAGTCTTAGAGGAACCGAGATGATTGGTCTGGTCCGTCATTTCTACTCCTGTTATTCCCGAGCACTGAGCGTCCTTTGTTCTGTAGTGCGCGCACGGACAATCTGTTTCGTATTGAGGCTGCGAGGAATGGCAAGACCACAGAGAACTCCAGACGCCTGATTCCCTGTCTAGAGTGCAATCTGAGCTTCTGTTGCTCGCCTGAGCACTGGAAGGCCGCGCGCGCGCTTCATGACGCCCCATGCGACGATGTGCGTGACAGCATTTCCCAATGTCAGTTGAACCGCGGGGTGCGCAAACACATCAAGTTCGTGGCCCTCATGGCGGCCTACCTTGATCCGTCTGGACAGCTCATCTGGACTCCGGGACGGCTCAAATCTGGGTGGCAGTCATTGACAGGATTGTCCTGGGAGGGCGAACTTGGCGATCAACTGCGTGAGTCTCGGTATCTCCGCGGCGCACCCGATCACGCCCTGGATCCGTTCGGCGTCCGATAGTCTCAGCAGAGCTATGACAATTTTGTATGCCCTCGAGAAACTGAATGAGGACGACGGGTGGACCCGCAAGGATACGCTTACCATTCACGTTAGTCTTGTGTTTTGTTCTCAAATGTGATGCTTCCATTCCTGAGTTATAACAGATCATCGGAGCGAACATCAAGGAGGTCAGCCTCAACATAACTTTTGAAGAGATCCTCCATCGTCTGCCGAAAGTCAAAATACTAAAGGTGCGACAGTTTATTATCCACAATGTCATTATATTAAGCTGTGCTAGCTGCTGTTGTGCGGTCCAGACGTGCCCAGAACTCACTTGCAACGACCTTTCAATGGCGAAGGGGCTTGCCGGTATGTCCGGCCGTGTCTCTCCGAGTCTCTACTGAATTCCATGTTAGCGAGTGCAAGCAGCTCGGTCCTAAGCGTATCCACGAGTACGCTCCCTAGTGAGTTCTTGAATCTTCCCTTTGAAGCCATCGCTCAATTGACTCCTAGTACATACCACGAACTCGTCCAAAACAAAGGCAGCGCCTTCGACACGCCCGATCTCTGTGTTGCCTTCAATTCCGGAGCGTCGCAGGAATCAATGCACACGTGGCCCGCAACGTTCCAGGTTCTCGTCGAGCGGAGGATACCTTCTTTGTCCACGGTACGTCGTTGAATACTGGGAAGGCTCCATTGACAACTAGCCGCTGTAGTCTTATAACAGTGAGGAGGCGGAGCTCGAGGCGGCGTTGTTGCGTGCTGCCGGCGTAACCTTGCATTCCGCTCTCGGGCCCACCAAAAACCCGTGGGGCAGCATTCACGCGACCCTTGAGCCCACCAAAGTTTATGGTTTCTATGCGACGAACGGATGGCTTGCAGGCGGATTCAGATAAGACACATTTCCATGTCGGTGGCGCAGCGAAAAAAGAGACATGGGAGCCCACGATCTGTGATTTATCAGCTTTCATGGACAGATTTTATTGGAATGCGAATGCAATTTTTGAACTTGAACTGGACCTGGCGATATGGGGCTGCGTGTGAACCTGGTCCGCAACCATATTCAGAAATGTTTTCAACAACACGAAACTCATTCTCCCAGGTTGACAGGTTAAAAATTATTCCGGTTTGGTCCAGATCGGCCGTAACCGTCCCTGAATATAATTCATCGAGTCACATATTGTAGGCTTGAACGGGTTTTACCAGTCGCTTGAGGGGATGGGTTAGCGGTCAAGAAAATGCCTTTTAATGGTCCTCCAAACTGCCGAAAGTCGGGAGAAGTACCGTACATTGGGCAACGACTGAACTTGACGCATGGAAGTGAGCGTCCTCTGAGTGCCGTATTTTGAGCGAAATGTGGAAGTGCGGCGGTGAAATAGGGTCCGCTGACAATTCCAGTTTGAAGAAAATAATTGATTGTCAGTCAGAATGTCAGGCTGACTGACAGAACTGACAGATAACAATTAACAATTACTTATCTGAGGAGTTAGGTATACACAGCTAGTGTATCGACGAAATCTTCAATCATTGCGGCCCTCAAAATGTTTTTCTTGACGCTGCCCGGTGTCTGCACGAAATCTGAGTGGACCCCAGCCAATTCACAGTTAATTCGAGTTTTTTTACAACGTTCAGAATATATTGAACCGTAGAAAAGCTTTTGTTTGAGCCACTCAGCCAACCGGGTGAAGGCAGTGAAAACAGTGAGGCGCAAGTGACGGAGTACTGAGCAAGAAGATTAACGTCACGCGAAAAGGATGTGCATGGAAAATTGTAGGAAGACTGAGCATTCGGAAGAGTGAAGGCCAAGGAAGCACAGTGGCAAGAAATGAGACGGCAGTGCTTGGGCAGTGCCACGTCACGGTCATCAAATAGGCAATCAAAGGGCAGTGCCGCGGCTTTTTCCACGGCGGCCACCAGCACTTTCTCTCCACGGCCACCATTCGTGATAGTCACGGTCTCTCCTAGACAGACGCTTCAACACTTTCTGACGTCGTACCTCCGTTCACATTCGTGGATCCCTTCGACTTCTTGTATAGTGGAGAGCGGCAACTCCGTAAAGGAGGAAGTGCAGAGAAGAATCCATCCAAAACGGCGGCCGCAGACAGGAATTTGGAGGCCGAGTGTTCCCGACAAGTTTCCAAGTCTAAGCTCGTGCGTGAATGCTTTCACCGGAACTAGGTTACGACCAGCACTTCACCGAGGAGATGTCGACACGTCCAGTCGAAATATTGGAGCAATACCGCCACAAAGCTTTCAAAATTCTCCGTCAAGAAGGGCTTCCAAGCCGGCCGTCAATGCGCCAGTTCTCCTGATGCCACTAAAAAGGTCTTGACTCCTCAAACCTTCCACCTAATAATGGCCAAATCAACTGGGAGCTCTCTCGTGGTGAGTCACTCTCCCGGTCAGTCATGCGAGTTGGCGTCACGCGACCCTAAATCTACAAAACACCCACACGCACGTTGGCTCCGGCCTCGGAACATACCCACGGTGCAGACTGGAAACAATTGTGTCTGTCAACAAATATTACGACTCTGACATCGAAGACACTTGCACAGGTCATCCCCTCCCTGACATGCGCGGCATTACCACGCGGACCGGTACAGGCACTTTTAAAGTAACAAGGCAAGGCATGGTTTCGCCAGAAGCCCACTCACCTGGATCTCCCCTCCCACGGAATGAAGTCCGTTGCTGTGTTCGCGCCCCTGCTCTGGATCTCGCTCGTATCGGCCGCAGCCATTGTGCCCAAGTCGAAGCCAGTTGTATCTGGGTTGGCCGCGTTCCCCATCCGTGATGTGACGGCGCGCGCAGCGAACGACACTGAGAACGAACTGTCTGGACGTGCGCGTACGAATTTTCTGCATTGAGTTGCAACTAACCTGTCATATCTTGCAGCTTGCAAACCTGTGACTGTGAGTTTTCACGTCGGCATTGAAGAATAAGATATGAAGTTGCAATCCATCACTTACAGTTCATCTTTGCTCGCGGAACTGGCGAGGACGGTAATGTTGGAACTGACGTCGGCGCCCCCCTCATCGCCGACCTCCGCGCTGCACTTGGAACAGCGGGAATTGCCGCACAGGGCGTCGACTACGCTGCCGACGTCCTCGGTACGCTCCGTAGGCACATCACAAGTACACATATTCATTCCCCTCCACGAAATAGGCTACCTCGAAGGCGGCGACCCTGCTGGCAGCGCAACTATGGCCGGCCTCATTAACACCGCCGCCAGCAAGTGCCCCAGTACTGAAATTGTGCTCGGGGGCTACAGCCAGGGTGCGCAGCTCGTGCACAAAGCGGCTGCGACGCTCAGCGCAACGGTGACTGCGCGTATTTCTGCTGGTAAGCTTTTCTGGGCGCATTTATTTCCTACTGTCTAAGAGCATTCCGTGATGCGTAGTTGTCCTCTTCGGGGACCCCGAGCGCGTGGGTCGCTCGACGCCACCGGCCGTGGGAACCGTCCCGGCGGCGAAGGTGGATTCATTTTGTCACACGGGCGGTACGTTCCTCGTTCCATACTGAATGAGGCAACGCTGATATTCTGATTTTCTGACTGCATTCACAGACATCATCTGCACCGGGCTGGGTGGCGCCGCGGAGCACCTCAACTACGACGAGGACGCGCCCGCTGCGACTGCGTTTATCGTAGCACATGTGTAACGAAAAATGCATGTATTTAAATTCAATAAATCACCATCAAGGGACTGCGACGAGTACACCTGAATCATCTTGGCTAGGTGAGAGATTGATTGAGGTTCCGCTCTCAAATATTAGCCCTCGGCGGGTGCGCATGGCTTGAGGCTCCTCACCGCTTACCAAAATTCTTCCGTTTCTGCCTTCCACTTAAGATGCTCATGCGGAGGCCACGCAGCTGCCTCGGACAACACGCGCTCCATGGAATGCAGCCACAAGCCTCATCCCAGATATCGAATTTCTTCCTGTTGACGTGGGCGTTTTCGCCAACTCCAGGCAATTCCAACTTGAGCTGTACTAGCAGCGGACAAGCGGCTCGCGCTATGTAAACCAGTATCGGGACTGATGAAGCTGGACGCCGTCCAGGCAAGGAGTCAACATTGGCATCAATCACGTCATGAACCTGTATGTGCATTCTTCCTACTATTTTAGCAGGAACGAGGCCCTAACGTCAGGGTCAATGACGTCCTCGACCGGGACATGCACCTCCGGCTGGTCGTTCGCTTCCCTATTCCTTGGTAACGTGTGGGCAAGTTAAGAACCACCGAGAAACTCAAACTCTGGCTTATTTCGAACCCCGGAATCACCGAGCTCGTGTCCAGGGTAAAACTAAAACTCGCGATTGAGGTAGGGTAATTTGACCTAACACCCGGTGTCGAAGTCACCGAAGACAGTGGCTGAGAAGTACGCATCCGACTTGGGCGTAAGAGGCTTTGAGCCAACCGAATACAAAAGAAACTAGTGAGCTTCACCGGCACGGATGTCACAACGTGTCCCCTGTCACCCTCGGTTGGGTAGTTGAACTGACAAAGCAGGAAATTCGGTGGGATTTTAAGTTCCAGCCGCTGTCGAACTATCTTCAATCAATACGAAGCTGCACGCTACTTGGCGCCAACCTGTTGGAATACTACTAAGATATTACGACGAGGGTATAAATTCTCCCCACTCCCTCCGAGGGAAGGTCAGCTGCAACCCGCACAGTCACTTCCAGCGATGAAGCTTTCCATCGCAACCCTTCTCTTTACCTCCACCATAGTCTTTCCTCGCGCTGCTTTGGCCGCGTTGACGCCGGCTCAAGTTGTTGCTAACATCGAGGTTGTCACTTCTGTGTCTAAGAGTTGCAACGATGTCCTTGGTGATCTTATCCCGAACCTCGGGAGCGCCAAAACTGTCGGCGAGGTCAGTAGAGTATCATCTCATAATTTGCCCTGCTGAATGCACCGTCATCCACAGAATATCGTGACAAACTTGGTCAAAATAATCACCAATCTGGGGGCCGATGTTACAGCAATGCAGGCCACTCCCCCCTTTATTGATGCAGTTTCGGGGCCCATCGTCGACGCCTTGAAAGAGGTGCCATCGGATGCACATTAATTTAGCAGCGCTGGCTAACTCTTGTTACTTGCAGTTCGTGAGGGTCCACCAGCAACTCCTGGCAACCGTCATAGGCAAACACGGTATATTTGCGCAATTTGGGGTGACTGCCCCCATTGCGGCTATTCTCCAGAGCCTTGAAGCCGCCATTGATGTATGTTCTCGCAAGCCGCCACTTCTGCCATTTTTCTGACATGTGTTGACCGGGGCAAGGCCTTCGCATTCGCGATGATTAACCTCATTCCGACCAAGCAGGGCGACGTGACGGCTGACAAGAACAGTTTGGATGCCTCCGTCGTCAAAACGGTCACGCTCTACAAACAGCTCTGCATCCCGAGCCCGTTGTACCCGACCCTTCCTGCCATTTGTATTGGTCTTCACCTCTAGAGATCAAATCAGGATTCAAATGGTACATGTTTCGAATGTTCTACATACACTACATTTTGATGGCCCCTCGGCCAACTTGACCGAGGTCGGCTGAGGTTGGCCGAGGTTGGCCGAGGGGCTTGACCGGGTTGGTCGAGGTTGGCCGAGGGGTTCGACCAACCCGGTCGAGGCCCCTCGGCCAACCTCGGCCAACCTCAGCCGACCTCGGGTCAAGTTGGCCGAGGAGCCATCAAAATGTAGTGATATACCTCCGTTCTTCTAGACACCATTGAGTTTTGTATGGCCCATGGTTTAATCAATGGTCGTGGCACTTTGAGCTCGCTTTGGGCAATACTTGCGTGGCTCAACATGATCTGGGAACCCATTAATTTGTGAAGCAGTTGGCGGGGTATCCCTGCTTGTCTTCTTTATGATATGAAGTGTAATTGCCATTTTATTTATTTTGCGTTCTGCTCTGCCTGAGATCAAGCGTCGATACCAAACAGGACCGAAAATTCTGGTGAGACGCGGATGGCTGGACCCGAGAGATTCATCGCTACCATTTCAACTCATTAAAATTCTGCCGGTTAAATGAGAGGCAGCATAAATTCGGGTACTCTTTGACATCAATGCGGTTATTCTCAATTTTTTTTTTTCCCCAGTGGATCTAAAAAGAAGGAGAAAGCTCAAGGCGAATGAGAAACTCCTGCTGAGTGCACCAACTTTTTATCTTGATCAGAATGCGCGACTTTTTCCCGAGGGCCGGCGGATATTGAGTCAGGCTGGTCTTCTGAATTACTACGCACCTCTAATGCCGCTCGTTCTTCTTCACAGAAGACATCGTGGTGAGTAATACCGAGAAATGGAAGCCAGTTAGCAATGGATTTAAGTCGCGACAATAGGGCGGATGTACGCCCCACCCTGAACCCACCCACCATGCTGAAGCTCTTGTACCTTCTCCTGACAGTCGCAGCTCGCGCAAGGAGCGCTGCCGTTTCCCCGGGCATCACCTACGCCTTCCGCATCGAGGATTTCCAGGGACACATGCTGGATCTGTCGGATGGGAGTCCGCAGCCATTTACGCCGGTTCAGAGCTTTACCCCTGCGGACACGACCAACCAACAGGTGAGTGTCAAGTTCTTCAAGCAAGTTGATTAAAATGCTCACCTCTTTGCTGCAGTGGGCGTTGATCAGCAGCCAGGATGCGCGGCACCTCTGGGAACTTGCAAACGTCGGGAGCGTCACCATCTTGTCGCACACGACTGCACTGCTCCAGAAACCAGGCCCCGCCCTCCACTCACAGATCGTAGGCAGTAACCAGACCCTCTTTTGGCGCCTTGCCTCCTCGTCTGAAGGAAGCCGGTACGTGGCAAGAATCTATCCCCGGCAGTGCACGTAATTTTATGTATTGACGGCGAGGCTCGAAGGTTCACTGATGCAGAAACGGGGTTGGCGCTCACCGCATGGCCCGCCGGCGGTGATTACCCGAGCTCTCCGGTGCGCTGTCGTACCTCGGTGGCTAGAGGATTCACGGGACTGATAGAGGTTGCAGCTTACCCTCGAGTATGCGGATCCCAAGAATAAGCGCCAGGTCTTCCAGCTTCACTGTATCAGGGCGTGGAGTATGCCGGGGAGTTGTTAGGGAGGACTCGGAGCGGATTTGCGGTGATTGAATGTAGGTAAATACATCTTGCCGGAATGAATTGAGTAAGACGTCGTAAAGCTAGGAATATCAGGTGAAAGACAGCTGTTATCGGCGAAAGGCAAGAGGGGCTGCCAGAAGCAGAATCTGACGGAATCACGGAATATGAGCAATCCTGACGTCTTGAAGAAGTCAGAATTAACGCGTTGCGGGGGTGCATCCCTTATCCATATCCAAATGTAAACGATGCATATCTGATTTATTTGATTCTTCGGTCATCCAATGCGAACACTGAATCGCGGAATTCGGAGTACAAGGAAAGACAAGTCACTGCTGAACGAACTGTTTGAACACATCTCAGACAAGAAGGATGATCAATGCGGGAGTCGAACTCAGAGCCACATGGATTACACAGCTGAGAGTTAAGACGACAACCACAGATCAACCATCAAGAAGTACAAACTCAGTCTAGCCAAAGAGCTGTTATTCCTTCGAAGCCTCAAAGTTTCAAATCCAAAAAGAGCTAGCAGGACACAGTATAGGGTCTCTCTCAGATATCACCCTCCCTGAGTATTATTTGGCCTTTTCACCGTGATCCAACACAATAATATTAGGAACCTTTCACTATCTCTCAGTTCAGTTATGGTTCAAAGAAGTCGCCGTGGTGTAAATCACATCATAGTGAGTGATTATGAGGTTGTGCGAATGCAGAGGATGTGGTAGCGGCTGAGGTGACAACTGACCAGCCAGATGAATCAGCTCGAATTTGTTACTTATGCTGAGAATTTAATCTGAGATGGAAATTTCTGTTCAGATTACAGTTGTTTGCAAAACTAATGACACTCGCTAAAAATAGTTAAAAGAAAGCATTTTTGATGCGACGGATTGCCGAGCTCGTTTCTCATCCAATTCTGAGCAGATTTTCTCGAGAGTAGGCGCGTTCGAAAGCGGGTAAGCGGGCTTTCATACGGTACCCTACTCACGAGGTAAATTATGTAATTCAGATGTTCCAAAATTCCGACTGGCTGGTTTGAACCAGACGCGGCAAAGGCCTTCCTCCATCACCCCTGAGCTGAATTTGATGAATCTGGGTGATTCTGAAAGCTTACATTAAGGCAAACGATATTCCACCGCTCTAGAATGAAACACACATGATGCACACCTCCAAGAATGGATTTACTGAGTGACACTGAATATTCATTCCTAGCAGGTTGCCTTGAGAATAAACCAAAATATAATATATAGAGCTTTGCATTGATCACAGCCTTCAGAATCATTTGGATTCATGCGAATCGGGTGTCTGGCAATGGAGAAAGGGCCGTTGTCGCGTCTGGTTCAAACCAGCCAGCCGGAATTTGGAACATCTGAATTACATAACTTACCTCGTGAGTAGGGTACCGTATGAAAGCCCCGCTTACCCGCTTTCGAACGCGCCTACTCTCAAGAAAATCTGCTCAGAATTGGATGAGAAACGAGCTCGGCTATCCGTCGCATCAAAAATGCTTTCTTTTAACTATTTTTAGCGAGTGTCATTAGTTTTGCAAACAGCTGTAAATCCTCAGTCCAGATTAAACAGAATAAAAATCTGTTCAAGCAGAAATGAGATCTGTTTAGCCAAAACGGCAACACCGAGATCTGTTTGTTTTCTATGATATGCAATGTCATTTACTAATATGACCCTAGTACTGTATAGACAGTCCACTTGTGGACTAATAGGTTTTTTTTTTTACATGTGTTCAGGAAATTTGAGATGCATGATAGCAAACCCGCAAGTAAACAGAAACTCCACAGATCTGGTAATTACTCTATATAAAGTTTTATCGACTATCATAAAATTTGTAGAGTCTGACTGCGGGAGACTAGGTAATTACCGCAATTTGGTGAACATGGATGGATGCGCGGGGGCATGGTTGATGTATTTCCGTACTTTGGTGAACATGGATGGATGCGCGGGGACATGGTTGATGGATT